>JAUELK010218563.1:0-10411 GCA_031471215.1 Gastropteron pacificum | reverse complement strand
CAGATAGTTAACCTGATGCTCCATGGACAAATTTTCATCAAAGAATACCCCAAGGTTCTTAGCTTTGCTACTGTAAGTGTAAGGTATACACTCTGAGACAATGGTAACATTATCAACATTGCGTGATCTCTTCTTCCTAGAAGTGTTACAAAGAATGATCTCTGTTTTCTCTTCATTCATTTTGAGCTTATAACCATATCCGTATAACCATATTATTATCATCTCCTTGGCAGATCTCAGTCGAAGTGACAACTTACCCAATCGTCTTGTGGCTGGTTGAGGATAGGACTAGTTTCCATGGCTGTGCTAAGTATCAGAACTATCCGATCCAGCAGCAGAGGGCTGGCCAGGCGTGATCTGATCCTCAGGGTAAACAAACAGATATAGGCTTGGCCAAAGATGTTTACATTGACAGCACTCTTAAACTTTGACCTTTGACAAAGCTGAAACCGAAAGTGGCAGTTAGGTAACCAATCAGAAGCCGAGAATAAAACGCCTAATACAAGTGTGTGTAAGTAGCGCAACTGCATCCCGGCTTACAACTCATGCCCGTCAGTTTCGTGGAACGCCACGAAGATTATGATGAACACGCCCCAGGCATCCATACATACTGTGTTGTCATTGTATATCACACTAAAACAATGTGCCAAAGCGGAGCTAATAACACTTAGGCACATTTCCCTGAGAAGGGATGAATGAATACAGTGTACCCGGTAACAAACAAAATAGGAGCTAGAGAACAATGCAGGACAAAATGAACAAAGGGCCGCACAGTGTCGGAACAGTGTTCATGCTTTTGGTAGCCTTTTGGTGTCCAAGCGGGCGACCCAGGTTCGATTTCTTAGGGAATTCTGAACATGCTCTGAACATGGGTCATGTGCGCAGTTTATATGGTTGCCCAACCCCATCCTATCAGAAGTAACAAATGTACGCGTTAAAACGTAGGTCCCACTTCTTATATGACCTAATTGATTCCATAGCGGTCTAAAAATCACAGCACGTGGGCATGAAAATCTACATCCAATAATACCAATACTAAGGGGGAAAAAACACTGTCCAATCTTATCGCCTCTGGTTTACGTCTCAAAATCTACATTAAAAAAAAACACGACGTGGTTGTGAAATCTGATTTTATCCATCAACCAACTCGCCTCAGTGAGAGAGAGCACGATCGAAAACTTGTACTTGTATTGAAACCTAGCATCAAACCAGAACAAAGACACAACAACAACGCAAGCACGCACACACACACACACAACACACGCACACACAAACAATACACACACACAAACAACACACGCATATTATACACAAACAACACACACACACACAAACACAAACAACACACACACACACACATGCCTCTCCACGAAATCTTTGACACAAAGGGGGACAACAATGAAATTAAAAGTAAAACCCCCACAAGGTTGGCAACATTTCTTCCCATGTTTATTTCCCCTGCAACCAGTCTCGCACCACTGTGTGGCGATATTTTACACATCATTATTAATTGTATCATCATCACATCATCAGATTCTTACATATTATTATATTACAGTGCTTTATTTTTGGCTATTTCATCATTCATATTTCATACATTCACAGTCTCCCAGGAGTGATGTGTTTGTGTGTACTTGTCTCCTTCTCTCTCTCTCTCTGTATACTATGTGTGTATACATGTGTGTGTGTGTGTGTGTGTGTGTGTGTGTGTGTGTGTGTGTGTGTGAGAGTGAGAGAGAGAGAGAGAGAGTGTGTGTGTGTGTGTGAGAGAGAGAAAGAGAGAGAGAGAGAGAGAGGATGAGAGAGAAAGAGGATGAGAGAGAGAGAGTGTGTGTGTGTGTGTGTGTGTGTGTGTGTGTGTGTGAGAGAGAGAGAGAGAGAGAGAGAGGATGAGAGAGAGAGAGAGAGTGGTGAGACTAAGCAGTTTTGTAGTCCTATTCTGTTACTGTTACACTCACATCATCAAAAACCAAACAAGTAAGTAACAACAAGATTAATAAAAAATAATACAAAAGAAAAGAAGTAAAATTCATGCTGTACATGGAGAAATGCACTGTAGAAATACCTCTACACATCAGTGCTGTTTTGTCCTATCTCCCTCAATACCATTGTATAGTTAGAACAAAAATGCACTGTAGAAATACCTTTACACATCGGGCAGTGAGTATGGCACCAGTTGAGCTATCATCATCACTTGTGAGATAATGGGAATGGAGGATGCTGAGATTTTGAACAATGATGATAATAATAATAACTATGATGATGACGATGAGGATAGTTTAAAAAAATCTCAATAATAATAATAATAATAGTAATAACAATAATAATAATAATAATAACTATAACTATGATGATGAGGATAGTTTTAAAAATCTCAATAATAATAATAATACATGTAATAAAAAATAATATTATAATAAGAATAATAATAGCTATGATGATGAGGATAGTTAAAAAAAATCTCAATAATAATAATGATGATACATGTAATACTACTACCAACTAACTACTAATTAAAAACAGAATGAGAATGGTCACGAACGATCTAAAATTAGAATAGTGACTATAAATTTTTTTACAATTAAAAATCCATAATGTCAGTGATGATAATAAATACAACGAAATAAAATAGGAATAATAATAATGGTAATACGCTAATAATTAATATAACATGAAGAATAAAGAATCAATGAACATACCACATACATATATGCCATGCCTCTTTCTGGATAGCTCATAGCGATGATAGTGATCTTGCTTACTTTAAATGATTTACAAAGATCATTTAACAGTAAGAAATTTAAATCCTCTCTTTAAAAAAAATAATCCTCTCTTTACCAGTGGAGATTGTGCTTGTAAGTAAAAACCTCGTTCGTAGATCTAGATCTAGATCCAGATACATTAGACAATCAATAAAACAACTTTCACACTTAATAAATAATGCTATTTAGAGAAGTTAAACATCGAGCCATTTTATACATACTAGTTACTAGGCAGTATAAGAATCTCCTAGGCTTTCTAATGAGGAGCACTCTATCCAACACACAAACTACAAAAACATGCACAAAGTAAACCATACAAATCTACTTCTTTCAGTACTTTTCAGTACGTTAAACTGAGAATAACTGTGTACGTGTATTAATAAAATTATGGCAGATATTTTTGTTGTTAAAAGTTAAATGAACATCATCAAGGTGCCTTACATCTACATGTACCTACACTTTTTTTGTGTACACAAAACCTCAAAATCAACAAAATAAGACTAATACTAATGATAAACAACAATTTTTTTTAAAAAGCGGAAACCTTTCATGTCCAGCATGCCACGCAGGGAAAGTAAGTCCTAATTCATCATCACAAATAAAAACTCCACAAGTGTACACAAACTTGAGCTTCTGCTTTAGGAAAGAGAACGGAACACAAACAAAACAAATCAAACTGAAACAGCATACAAACCTCTATACCTGACAACAATGATGTTCTCATTAAATAATATGAACAAAAATATGGGAGGTAATCTAATTTATGATGCCTATACTTGTAGTCCCAATCAATCGGTCTCAAAGCGTAATTCAAAAATACTGAATAAAAACAAAATCAATCTAGTCACATGTAAATCTTTAATACTAAAAACGTCCTCATAAATAATCAAAAGGTGGTTTGGACCTGTGTATACAAATAATGTTTGAATAATCATTGTGCAAGATTGAGCTGAAAAGTCTGCAATGTATTTTCCTTTTTTAAAACAAACTACTTGACCTCTTTGGACATCTATGTCACTTTATGCAAATACTTTCCAACCTTTGGGCTATATGTGCGTGTATTTGCATATCTCTGCAAAACAATTTGTGCTTTATATCATAATATGTTGTAAGGCGAGGGCTTTTCAGCCCATGCTAGAATTTTTGACATGTCAATCTTTGCAGTATATATATATCTATGTATATCGTAATAAGAGTTTGTATTTATGTATATGGACATCGCTCTAAAAACAGAATGTGAAATTTACAACAAAAGGTTACAGTATTATACTGATAGTAATTATCTGTCACATTGAGACAGATGCTGAACTCGACTAGTAGTGGACTGATTCTCTCTATAATAATAATAATAATAATAATAATAATAATAATAGTAATAGTAATAGTAATAATAGTAATAATAGTAGTAATAGAAATAATAATAATAATAATAATAATAAAATAAAGTTCATTTATATCTATACTCTCATGTATGGTATAAATTGATATCTATAACCATTTGATATGTGCACAAGTACTGTTATCGTACAAGTACAAGATAATTGAATTTTAATACAAAACTTCTAGGTGATGTATTGTGAAGACACTGTTACTTCACAATTAAATACAAAACCTTTGAGTGAGAAGATAATGTATTCAAGGTACTGAATACTTTACTTTTGGTTGTTTTATTGCTGATTTCTAATATCATAGTCAATTCCCTATGTTATACATTGCCTTAAGTTTAATTCTTATGGATCTACTAAATAGATATACACAATACACAACAAAATGTTCTCTTGTCCTACACCCAACCATTTTGTGCTTGTATAAGTGAACAAAATGTTATTGTGTACCAGCCATTTGTATTTTGGCGCTTCGAGCCCATTGAAATGGGGATTCAGCACATAAATAATCTCCATTATTATCATTATTATTATTATTTTTATTATTTTGTGTACAAGAGTACATGTGTAACAACCATCTTCATGTCGTATACTTATCTATATATATATATTTGTACCTGAATGAAGCTTTATTGTGCCATCATTAACATCAGATGTGCTGTTGGTTATTCAATAAAACAAGACTAGGACAAAACAGTCTACCTTGTAGTAAACATATTCCATTGCAATGACATAATATCATTCGATGAGGTATTTCTACTGGTCAAGAGCTGACCGGCCGTCACTTTGGCATTCTGACTGTAGGCACGGCGATGATATGGACAATGAACACAGGGTCATAGTGGAGGCATTGAGGCAATGTGCAGGCCAATAAATAGCTAATGCTGATTGGAGCAATGATGCCTTTACAAAGGTACAACGACATATCTGAGGCTTTCAAGTAAGGTGCATGTAGCTTGTCGTCTCTCATCATTTCTTAAGGTTTGCTTCTAGGGTAAGTAACAAAGCTTTTTTCTTCTATGAAACCAAATGGAGTTCAGAGGTAGAGTATAATTAATTATTTGGTACAGCGGTCTCTGCCTAAGAACCCGCATTTCAGGCAAAACCGAATTTTTACAATATAAACTGTTAACTCTAAGAACCTGATCGAGTTCGCCTTAGAACTTTTTTTCTCCGCTCCCAAGAGGCGAGTTCTTAGGCATGAGACCACTGTAACTCCAATTGTTTGATTTAACCTTGAAACTGGCCAAAATCAGATATGTCGGTTTGCCTTTAAAGGGCAGTACAGTATGAGAGCATACCTCCGTTTTAATGAAGAAAACAGTGTATGCATGAATGAATCCTATTTCATGCTGTAAAGCGCCATTCAGCTAGGTGTAGGGCAACGGAATACGCTATACAATTAAAATCAATCATTCTTCTTCCTCATTAAACCAGCAGAGGTATCATGCAATATTGATTTAACTCAAACTGCAAATTAAGTATTTCCCTGAACTAGAAGAGCAAGCAAAGAGGATGACCAAACTCTGAATGTGATGGTAGATTACAAACAAACAGGACTAATTCAAGACAGAAACATCTGCTTGAAAATGAATGCTCATTGACTTTAACTAAAAAAAACATCTTTGTGTTTTAAAAAAGCTTTAAAAAAAGAAAGCCAATCACAGAGTTATGACAGTATTGCATGACACCTGTGTTTCAAAGAATCAACAGAGAAATAATCATTCAGATTGTGAGGTCAAATAAACAACACGTTTATGCACACACGATCAATACAAACACCCACACCGATATTACAGGTATGGTTTACCTGTCAGCCTATGTGTACATGTGATCTGACATTCATCATCACCATTTCAATAAAACCAGTTACAGTTTAAGTGAGCAAGTCTCTACAACATTTCTGTAATAATACACACAGAGTCTATATATACAATTCAGTAAATTGCCAGTAATGAAAAAGTGCAAGAGATGGCTTCTTCACCTTCAGAAAAAAAATGACAATCAACTTTGGTATTAGATGAAGGACACATTAACAGAGCAAATATAAAACTACCACCAACTGGATCCTATTTCATTTTTCTAAACACATTAATATTCAGTCTTCATCTATGACGATGCCTTGTGTGCCTCTTGGCACAGAGAGATTTAAATTAAGCTTCATCTATGAACAAGCTGTGTTTCTGAAGTCTTGCTTCAGTCATTAACCAACCCCCTTTAGTCCTTTAGAAGCAAAGTAAAACAACTTTTTAAGATCAACTCCTGTCCATGTTGGAATTCATCACCTCGCGCAACTGTCGATATGCCAATCATAGATTCAACTTCCTCACCACACCTTCCAAAGATATAAAATTGATAATAGATACAACTTTCTTGTGCGGACATAAATTATATGAATGAATTTTTCTCTTCATTGCCCTCAAGTTCTTGGTTAAATAGAATCTATGACAAAGGACCATTTCATAAAATTCCAATTTTCATATTGAAAATGTCTTCATCATATCTAGCAACATATCTTGATAATAGATATTATATATATATACACTAAATACAATAATGTATTCCAGTTCCCTTTCTGTGATAAAAACAAGACATGGTGCGTATGGATGTATTCGTGGATGAGCTGAAAATTTCTCCCCGATTTTGTATTACTCAGACAATTTTGATTGGATAGAAATATCATTGAACATACTCCCCAACCCTCTTGCTGCAATATGTGCACACAGCTCTATATCTTTGTTACATCATTTGAGCCAAAAATCACTAATAAATAAAATAGCACAAAATCTTAAGGATACTTAGTTGGCGTGACACAGCATCGTATTCAGAGCCAATAAATAACAATAGCAAGCAGAGCTAACATGTTCGAGTTCATGTAGATGAAATGACACTATTATCTGAGGAAAATTGTTCAACTGTTGAAAAAAAATGTCCTGTATACGACAAGACAAGTGTTTAATTGACTAGTTCAAAAGTGTCCACATCTTCTTCCTCCATCTTTGTCTTCTTCTTCTCCTCGGTCTCCTCGGTCTTCTACTTCTTCTCCTATTTCTTCTTCTTCTCCTTCTTCCAAAGTCCGCTATCAATTCTCACATAGCTAAACTCTGTCCTATGTTAGACCTATGCAGACTGAGAGGTCTAACCTTGTGTTCATATACAATATATTATACTGTTAGGAGTAAGAAAGTTTGAGGAAAGTGTTCTCGAGACTCTTGGACCTGCCACATCTGTAAGCATCAAACAATCACAAAATATCATCAGTCTAATATCATAATCATTTGAGAGTCGTGTAGTCATAATCATAAATACAAATGGTACAAAATATGTATAGCTTGAGGTCACACTTTGTGACAATGCCCAGACTAGGCCAGAAGTAGACACCATTGCTAAGCTGTGCCGCAGAGTTGTTGTTGTTGCTGTTGTTGTTTTTGTTGTTGTTGTTCTGTTTAACATCTGTAGTCTCTCAGTTTGAAGTTACGTGTCTGCTGGGTAGACGGAAATGCCTACAAGTGCCTACATACACTTGAAAGTCGAGTAATATCCTGTAGCTATATTTCACTGGATACCATTTTTTGCCAGCACTCCTCGGTAGAGCTTCGCTTATCTACTTCTGGCCTGGGTGGGCAGTGGACAGTGTCCAGTTGAGGACACCAGTGGAGTGTATCACAGACTGACCAAGTATTATGTACAAACAAACAGTAGTATGGGCGTGACAGAATCCATGATCCATGATCTTACAATACAGGACCTGCTCTGTAAGCACAAAACCTGAACACCTGTGGATTCATGCAATTTACAATAAATAGATAGATCATTGATAGAGATTTCTTTCTCTTACTTACACACGAACAGTCCAAACAAACCTGACTACAGTAATATGAAACAAACAAACACCCTAGTAAGTATATATACAGTACAAGCTAGCTGTACAAGGGCGTTTTCTCAAAGGCTGTAGAAACATAAAGTGAGATTTCAAGCATTTTAAAACTTAAACAGGCCTGGTTATTGTAGTAAAGAGTAAAACCATCTGAAACTGTTCATTCAGTAAAATAAGTTTCCATGATAATGTATTAATGAAATTCATCTTGTATTATACTTAATAAATACAATTCTTGTATCAGCAGACACTACTGTCAGATCCACTACCACATCATATTGATTCTTCATGAACATTGACAACAAAATGGATTCATTGCGTTGAGAGACGGTCCCTGCCAAGAAGAAATTGATCTGTAACATCAACAAGACATCACAAAGCCTCAACATGAAAAACTGTACAACCATCACATCATGATTACATCATAATAACATTATAATACATCCCAGAAATGCAGTGAATGGTCAGAAAACATATAGGGAAAAAAAAGCATCAATGAGCCGGCATCAGTCCTATAATAATAATAATAATAATAAAAGCATGTAGAGAATGGTCAGACAAGACTAGTAAAAGAAAAGCATCAACAAGCTGGCGTCAACGGGTTAACACGTGAGCAAAGTCTGAACATTGGACCATGAATAAATCTCAATAAATCGTTGCTGGAGCAGGAAATGGCTTGGTGCGCTTGACTGTTCACACTTCATCACTAGACTGGTGGCTATCATAACACACGTGTATTCACACTTCATCACTAGACTAGTAGCTATCGTAACACGTGTGTTCACACTTCATCACTAGACTGGTGGCTATCATAACACGTGTGTTCACACTTCATCACTAGACTGGTGGCTATCATAACACGTGTGTTCAAACTTCACCACTAGACTAGTAGCTATCATAACACGTGTGTTCACACTTCATCACTAGACTGGTGGTTATCATAACACGTGTGTTCACACTTCATCACTAGACTGGTAGCCATCGTAACACGTGTGTTCACACTTCATCACTAGACTGGTAGCCATCGTAACATGTGTGTTCACACTTCATCACTAGACTGGTGGCTATCATAACACGTGTGTTCACACTTCATCACTAGACTGGTAGCCATCGTAACACGTGTGTTGGGTAAGGGTCGACCTGCAAGCTGTACTGGTATCTGTCAGTCTGTCATGATGAGGACAGTTCACAACCAGCTGATGACTGAGACCATCAGCATGAACACTCGGCAGCAGAACCTATGACATGGAACAGACTCCCTATGGGATTGCTCGGCGTGCGTGCAATTACGATTGAATGACAAGAGATCATTTTGACATTGCTGGGGCGTTAGCTTTCAAGTCCACATTTCGACCATCAGCATTTACATCCTTCAGTGAATCCTACTGCAAGGAACAGAGCATCTATGGGATTGCTCGGCGTGCGTGCAATTACTACTGAATGACAAGAGATCAATTTGACATTGCTGGGGCGTTAGCTTTCGAGTCCACAACCAGCGGACATCGAGACCATCAGCACTTACATCCTTCCTTCTTCTCCAGTAAGTTGGATCACTCAGACTTGAGTAGTACTCCAGTACCCCTTGGATCCCACTGCAAGGAACGGAGCATCTATGCGAATGCCCGGTGTACGACGACAATGTTCGCGAATGACAAGAGAATTCTTTGACATTGCTGGCTCTAGCTTTCAAGTCCACAAAATCCCAGGCAGGCAGACAGATCTTGTCACACAATGTATCCCATTCAGAGGACAGGCCTTCCCATAGTACACGACTCATACCTCTGGATTCCATGTGGAAGAAAAGGCCCTCCCCTACCCACAATAAGGAAAGTATGAAAATAAATAAATCCTACAAAACATCTAGGCTATGTGCTAAGAAGTCCTCTGGAAGAATTTATCCTTCACTATCCCTACTAATCTGTCCCTCATCGTGTTCTTAAACTTTGTGTACCAGCGCACCACTCTCTCCCGCCTACGGGCGCGCTCAAGGTTACTCAGACTGGCTTCACGCCTCAGCAAGTCTTCGAGGTCGGTCTTCCAGTTTTTCACGTAGAGCACCGGCGCCTGCAAGGCTTTGAGCAGTCTGAGAGGCGCCGACACGTTGGAGAACTCCGAGCCCCGCCCACAAAAGCCTGGCGTCATGACGTCCTCGATGACTGGCACCGAGCCGAAAGCCATGGCCTCGTAGATACGGTAGCACTCCGTGTTGTAGCCCACCGGGTTCAAGGTCAGGTCACTCTGCGCCAGGGCCTGGGTGAAGGAACTGCGTGTGTCCTCTGTCTCCTGGGGTAGCCATCTGGGAGGGGGAGAGGTGGGGGGGGGGGGGGGCGATACATGTTTTGAATGTAATAACAAAATACTTTCTATGGATTGAATATAAGGTAGAA
>JAUELK010218552.1:0-10411 GCA_031471215.1 Gastropteron pacificum | reverse complement strand
TGAGTTATTCACTCTTCAAGTGGTCTAATAGACCTACAGAGCCATGGCAGCCTAGCTCTGCAACCTGGGACTGGAGGTTGTTTGTTGTTACATGTGCAGTGACTTATCTTTTCATACAGGGCACAAACCTGAGAGTCTGATCAGTACCAGTTATCGAGAATGAAAAGGAAGAATATGACTTGACTGAGATTTCACGCTTGAGTTACATACAAATGTTGACAATTACAAGTCATCGTCTATACCCACGCTTGAGCCTTTTAACCACGAGTACAAAAGCTTCAGTTGCATCTGTTTCCGCCTTGTTTTCACTTTCCTAAATTAGTACGGTAACTCTGACGCATTAAGTCATTATCAAAACGAACATACTAAATATCCCACATTGTACATGTAATGAGAGACTCCCCTAAGGTCTAGAATGCTGTGAATTGTACTTATACATGTAGTACTGGTACCACATATGATTGTTATATGTGTACAGTGTACATTATTATAATATCTGCGTTTCATAATGTCTTCCCTACAGAGCGGAGTGGCCCACAGAGATCCACGATGGTGTGCAGACAAAGGTAAGTACAAGTCATAGACATAATGACATACTATATAATACATGTAGTTATAAGAGTAAACACCTTTGGTACAAGTACATGTATATTTGTACTTGCGTGACATGCTCTACATGTCATATCTGAGTAACTGATTGTACAGTTGAAATTGATACATGTACATGTATGAGTTGTAACTAGAACTAGCCTCTAAAACTTACACTGTAGTGGTTCCAACAAGGAAATTGTACGAGTATATCTCTACGTCTGTATGTTTCTCTATTTCAATCATAAGGGCGGCACTCTCAGGACGATCCTGGTTCGAATTTCGAACATTCCATCAGGAACAATATCAACTTATTCTCGTGTTACCAATATTCCAGGGTCCAGGCACAGAATGGTGGGTGTGGCAGTCACCTGAAGTGACCAACGTCCATCTCCCACACAAGTAGGTTACTTACGGACGTCATTATTAGAAACGTCATGCTTTTGTTTATTTTCTTTCTGCTTGCTACATGTATTTCTTTCACTATTTGTGTGAATTATAAAGTAAACAGATGTCTGCAGATAGGGAGGAGCTTACGATTTATTTATTTTTAACCCAAGAAGGAGCGGAGGAGTTCATGTTGTGTTCTCGTGGCTTCTTACGGTCAGGTCAGCGTGAACTCCAAGATGAATCATGAAGGAGAGTGTCTCGATTACACACACAATATTGTCTACTGTGTTTGAGCGTCATGAACGAATATTCATCACAATTTTCTGTTCAAAAACAAAAATCAATGTAGTGGTTGTTATTACCCCCCATGTTAATTATATTGACTGTTCTTTTCAATCATGTACAACTTTACTACATGTATCATCATCCTTATACTTATGTACTCCAGGTGGGGCCTAATCCAGTTCCAAGACGCGCCCATCAACAGTTCTAACTTTGAAACCAACAAACTGTGGTTACCTACAAACGCCCTTCTTGACACTTATGCAGCATTGAAAGTAAGAATTTGACTTTCAGGTGATTTAGATGTTCATGACTTGACATATACTTATATGTACATGTATGTATGTCTCTTGATTCCTTTGTGGAACAAAGGGCTGTGATGTCCATACAAACTATTAACTATCACAATAGAGTGGCATAAATGTCGGCTGTAGGGCTGTGATTGTGTAAAGGTAATCTAGTATGGAACATTAGGATTGGCTTTGCTTGGACTTGGAGGTTGGAAGCACAAGAGCAGTTCTATACTACATAATGTAGTCTTTTCATATTCAAAACTCAAAGGTATCAAGAATCGCTCAATGTCAATGTGTAGAGCACATTTTAAGTATTGATTTGGTTTTAGTGCAGTGTGTTTAGTATGTCATTTGAGCTTACAGTGAAGTGTAGTAACTACTGGGCTGTGCAAAATTGAGTACATTTGTAATGAATACATGTACCTCTCTAATGTGACTCCGTTATTAAAATGAATAATTCATCTGCTTGTATGTACATTATCTCTGCAGTCTTTCCACGCTGTAACTGGCCGATATACAGAGAGAAAAGAACTGCTGGGCCTTCCAGCTTACATCATGTCTGGAAAATGTCTGAACAGCCTTGACATTGAGCTTGACTGGTCAGGGTTCAAGGTCACAGCCAAAGCCAAGGGCAATGACAAGTTGAAAGGTCATACAAGGACAGATCATTTTCTTTGGTTTGGTGAAGAGGACATGCAGTATTTCTGAAATAGTTTCTACCGCTTTCATTGTCCACCACTTGCTGTCAAAGTTCAAATTTCAAAGATGTGTTTATACAGATTGACACATGTTCAAGTCTTGCCAATGTACAGCTCAATCACGCACTGCCTGATACATATTGTAAAGATAAATGTTGTAAGGCATTCATTGAGGACACGACACACTGAACAAAGTGGATACTCTAATCACCATTTGGCTTGGTTGTTAGAACCTAAACACACAGCAAGAAGGATGTGAAATATTGTACACATGTTTTATTTGGAAGGGCAAATCATAGTCTAAACAGTTATAAAACAAGCTGAGAGCTTCATTGCACATACAATTTTGATTGCATAAACACAGAATCATCAACATTATAGTCAATTTCATTTTGTACTTGAAAACAAAACATCACTTCCTAGAGAATATTAAAATCATGATTGTTTAGTACAACATACAATGCTGTTTTGTGTCATTTTGTTTATACATACAGAAACCAATACCAAAATAATACTGACAAAGTCTTCTATAGTCATGACAAAGTACATTCTCCAAATTTTAACAGGGTAGGTAAGAAAATAATCCCAAATATAAATCTAAACAACCAGGAATCGAACCTGGATGTCTAACTAATGAGGCTAACATATTGCTCACTTGGCCATCACCAGCATAGGCTATAAAATACATTTTGTGTGTGTTACGATCAGTAATAGTTTAAGATGGTTCTATATTGAACAAGAGTAGTGTCAGTTACAGGCAGAGTGCATTACACTGTCATTAAGGGGATCAGCGGGGGTCTGATCAACTTGAAGTTATTGCAAAAAATCTTTGTGGTCTATTTTGCTATTGCTATTCACCTTTGAAATTGTGAATTTCGTGTTCACTAACACTTTTGCAAAAATGTGTGAATGTGTGTATGATATGTTATTTTTGGTGCTTCTCTTATAACAAGAAGGACAATGACAACATAATGTCAATGTAAACATCCACTTTTTCTGTACTTGAAAGTTCGGGCTTTCGTTGAACAACTTTACAATCTCAATGAAAGCAAACATGAGAATGCTCACTGCAACCCCTTGAAAAAACCCATTGTTATAACATCCTGGTAATTTCAAGACCACATTCAAAACGACTATTTTATTAGCGTTTTTTTCTAAACACACATTTTTAAAATTAATTTAGTTTACTATTTTGAGTGGATCTCTGTAAGTTATGGACATATGTTGTCATTTTAACTCAATGTTCCATGGATGTCTGCCTACCACCTTACACAGTGAAATTTTCCATTAAGTTTTGTACTTCCTTTTTTGTTTTGACATTGTTTTGTCGCAAACTATGTGGGTCTATTGGAATTTCGAATGGACCTCACACATACCCCTCTCTCAGTTGGAATCTGTATGAAAAATTTGAAATCTGGCTTTGTAAGGTAGAAAGGGATGCCTTAAACTCTGTTGATACCAAATACATGTATGGAAACTGTAACTCGTATGGTTATTAAGATCTACTGCAAATAAGATTAGAACCTAAAATGCTAATTCAGCACTTCATTAAGGTGGGAAAAGGCAAAAACATACTAATAATCAGACAAAGATATTGAATCAACAAAACAAGCACAAATGTAACAAATAGGTGATATAGGTAGAGCCCTGGCAATCCCCTTAAGCACCTCATGAGGAGCTAAAGTGTTTGAAAACCATTCACCTTGACGATATTCTCTGTCATAAATTGAGAACCTTTTGTTCAACAAAACATCAAAGATAGTTCCAAAAAGCCAATCAGTGTAGAAGGTTTTTTGTCTCAAGAACAATACAAATGATGTCTGTTACTGAGGTATGTAGCCCAAGTGGAAGACAATGTCATCCATCCTCTTTTTGTCAACAGTTTTTACTCCAAACTTTTCTTTATGACGAACATTGGCCAGGAGCTGGAATGCAGGAGGAAAAACACAAATACAACAAATGCAATGTAATGTAGGGCCTACTGCTTCTCAAAGATCACTTTGTGACATTGTTAAGGAAACTAAGACTAAGCTGGAAATGAGTTGGAAAATCCTTTTTGTTATAGCCATACAACTGGATATAGAGCTAAGTTTTATGTTCAGATGTTTCCTTTAATGAAATCTAATATTGTCAGATGGGCCTCTTTGCTTAACCCTAAAGGCAAAAAAAAACAACAAAGGAGACAAGCAAATTACAATAATTTTGTTGGAAAAAATAGGACTGACTTATGCTACCTATGATGATGAAGATGATGAAGCTGATGATTGTACAATTACTATTATTGTTATCATGAAGATCATTATTACTGTTACCTGACTCACGGATATGCTTGCGACTGTGTAAGGTGTAGGACATTTTGTACTTGAAGGTCTTGCCACACAGGTGACAGCAGTACCTGGCTTGACCACTGTGAGTCATCAGGTGGCTGGTCAAAGCCCCTCGAGTCACAAACTTGGCACTACACTCCTGGACAGTGCACTGGAAGGGACACTCACCTATGCAGAAAGACAAAGGGAAAAAAAAGAATAGTAAAATACTAAACCTGGCTAAATATTCTTTTTAAAGGAAGAGTATTAAAATCTGAACATTAAATCACTCATTTCATTCAGCACTGAAAACATTCTGAATTATGTCTACCTCAAAGTCTGATGAGCTAACAAGGCAGCTCTAAACGAAGGACTAATGAAGGGGAAAATAACAGTTTAAAATCACTTTATGTGATATTGAAAAGGTAAACCCTGTGTCCATGGCCTACCTGTGTGAACCAGTCTCCTGTGAGAGGTGAGCTGACAAGGCAGTCTGAAGGCTTTGTCACAGCCAGGCACGGGACACTTGACTGGTCGCTCTCCAGTGTGGCGACGCACATGGCACTTGAGTTCATAGGAGCTGGCGAACACCCGCACACATCCAGGGTAGGGGCAGGTAAACATTCTGCCAGAGTCATGATGCCGGAGGTGCCTCTGAAAATATCAGTAAAATGAGATTATCACTATGTCACAAAGCTAAGAACACTACCACAGAGGTTGGAGTTGTTATAAAGGAGGTCCAGTTACTAAAAAGTGTGTCCTCAGCAGATGCAGTCACTCGAGAGACAAAGAAACAGAGTGAAGATGCCCTTTGTTCCTAAATGATACATCAGACAGGACAGCAACAATTGTGCCTATTTTCAAGTCCAACCTGTAACAAATGTGTGATTCCACTTTTAAATTTTCTCGTGCTGACATGGTTTAACCACCAGTTTAATGGAACACAGAAAAACATCTGCATAAAACAATACAAGACTCTTGTTTGATATTGCTTCTAACTTGTTACCTTGAGAGTTGACTTGTACTTGTAAGTTTGGCTACAGCCAGGCCAGGAGCATTGAAAAGGTTTGGTATCTGAATAGAAGAAGAAGAGCAAGTGTTTTGATACACAAGATGTTTAATAAAGAAATCTGTCTTCTAGAATGCTTCAAGAAGCAAAAAGAAAGAAAATGTTCGTCCAAAAGAGAATACTTCATGGTGATTTATTCAAGTATTGTTCACTTCTAAAATATGTAATCTAGTCTACTTCATACTGTAGTAACAAACCAACATCGTAAAATTTGATGATTAGAATACAAGTTAAATATGCAATGCTCCTACTTAAAAAGTATGTAAAGCATGCCAACACTTTGTCTGCAATAGCAATCTCTGAGCAGTCTATTGAAAAGAAAGATTAAAAAGGAAATAGGGCCTACCTGTATGAGTCCACAAGTGGTGTCTAAGTTCTTGCCTTCCCATGAAAGCTTTCCCACACTGTTCACACACAAAAGGCTTTTCTCCTGTGTGAGATCTCACATGAAGCTCAAGCCTGCTTTTACTCACAAAATACCTACCACAGTCTTTATGGTAACACTGGAAAGGCTTTCCAGCTTAAAGAGAAAGAAGAACAGACAAACATGAGATACATACACATTATTAATCCATTTCTCTTGATTGGGAACATGTTGCTATTATATATATATCTATATACATATTAGGCAAACTTTGAACTTCAAAGCAGATCTCCTCCGTAATACTGCACCAAAATGGATGCGTTTTTCACCAAAGTTCCTCTTTCGGTCTGCTTTTTGTAATTAAAATAAGTAACAATTTCAAAATAATTTGTAAACAATCAAACTGTGTGAAGACAGGGTGACAGCGTTTGAAATCTAACTGTCCGACTTTTTGATTTTAGCGAACCTTTCTCAAAACTCAAAGATTTGTTTCCACGGGAAGCAGGAAGTGTAGTTCAAGTTCCCCTAACGCCGATGACAGCGCAGCGTCGTATGACTGAATCTATCTAGATCTAACTTCAGATCGAATCTCATCTAAATTGTACTGTATTATCAATTGTGTTGCTGCCCTGGTATATTCTCATTCTACCCGCAAACATAAACATAAATTATGCCTACATCTTAATCTAAGCCTGAAAGACTTTGTGTCACATTCCATCTCCACTTGGTTTGATCATTTGCCTTCATTCATTTAGAATATTTTGTAAACATAGCGCCTTTTCAAAAAAATGTCCACACCACCTCACAGCATATTCTAAAATCCCAATAATGATTGTGTGATAATGATGGCGAAAGATGTATTTCAGACTGTGACATGTAATGTGAGTATTATTATCATTATCTAAAGACACTACATTGTAATTCTTTCTCAAAATCACAAAAAAAAAACATCACATAAAATGCATCAAACAATAGGCCTACACAGTGGTCTCTTCTTGACACCTGTCCCTTGGGAATGGAGAGTAACGGCTCATGACTTGAACCGAGTTCTTGAAGGTGAAAAAGAAATCTATGGTTTGACATAGTCAGAACTGCAAATGGGCATGACAGAATCCTCAGAATGATTCTTTAAGACTGTTGAAGCTCAACATCCCTTCCATTACCTATTGTTATTGTTATTGTATATGGGCTTGTTTACACACCATATTTGTGATCACCATTGACTTCTGAGATAGACAATAATGTTATTATGAAATAATAATACTAAATAATGATGATAATTAATATATACAATGTCTTTAATTACAGAACTATGTGTACCTTCTTTGTATAAAACAAAGAATAAAGGGTCCACTCACAGAAATGAAAATGTCGAATATGGTTTTCCAATAAAAAGGGAGAGGGGAAAATCCAGTCACAGCCATCTTTACCACAGATGAGTATATTGTTTTCTCTTATATCCATCAGCTTGATTGGCTGTGAAATGAAACACAACAATCTGAGCAATACAGATGCACATTTTAAGAAACTGGTTTACCTTTTCTACTACATGTATGGTATGGCGGTAATTGAAAAACATTTTGTGACACATTGTCATGTGTGGATACAGTTTGAATCTGTACCTGAAAGCAAAAAATATCTGGGCGATAAATTCAATGTGATGCCTAGTCTACATGAATACCAAGAACAAAGTGTCTCATTTGGTAAACCTTCTATGTGGATCTGATTCTAACGCTGACAATATTGAAATTGATCTCTTTATTGACTCTAACTAAGTTCAGTTTTTTTACCTGATTTTGTTTGACCAGTAGAGATTGACGCAAGAGATGAGGCTTCCTTCCATCAGCACAACTTATCCCTTTATCCCTTAGCATACGTCTCTGTATTCCCACACTGACATCTACACACAAATCTTCCACATCTTTTCTTGATTTTTCTCTAGACTTGTGAAAAGCACAACTATTGGCTGTTTCGGTTTGTTGTATACCATTTTTTATAATACTCAAACTTTTGCCTGAAGCTTCCGTTTCCTTTGTGCCATCTGTTTTGTAGGTAACATTTGATGTTGATAAGACTGATTGACCTTTGATATCTTTTTCTTGGTACAGACAGGTTCTTAAGCTACCAGTAACATAAGATCTGGATGAACAGGGTAGACTTCTTTGTTCGGAATGAGTTAAATTTTGGTATTCAGAGTCTTTGAGAGTATTTCTTTCAGATACATTTTCAACTGCACCCTGCTTTTGGTTGAAGCATTTAGCCAGAGGAGAAAGTCTGACATATGGCAGTGTGTTATTGATCATGACACAATTAACAGCAGAAGTCCTTTTTGCATGTCTTTTCCTTGCTGGTGCAAACTTTGTATGAAGCTCAGGATCTGTGGGGAAAAAATGAAGATACAAAATAATAAATTGTATTGAAGGTACATTGAAGTGATTGATGGGAGTTATCCGTTGGACACATGCTCAAAGAAAAAAAAACATTCTTCATTACAGCATATTATAACTGAGTCTACAAACAAAAACTTTTGTGGAATGATATGGGTATACCCCCATTGATACTTGTAAGCTGTCATTAACATTGTCACAAAAAAAAGGATAATGAAAAGGAAAAAAATACCAATCAGATTGAATCACTCAATTTATTATAGTGCTGACACATTTAGAAAATAAAAATGATAAACCTACCATGGTCACTGTTATCTTGCTCTTGGATTACCCCAGCAACCCTTTTCAATGTATTAGAGATTCCTTTTTGCACCTTGACAATTTGCCTGTGTGTTTTGTGCACCAGTCTATAACAACTCGTACAGATGTAGCAGCGACCTGAGCTTGTTCTGAATTGGTTACAAACACGTCTGAATTCTTGGGCACTGATCATGTTGATAAGTTGATTTTCAAACTTAGCCATGATAGGCCGATTTCCTCCGAACATGTACATTCGCTCCTCTCCTGTGCGTTTTGATTTACACAAGATGCAAACTATATTCTGTTTGCCAACTGAAAATAGTCTTGTAGTTGCATCCATTGGTATTGTTTTGATTGAATCTTCCCTTAATTAGAATGGGCACAGATACCATGTGATGCTTTCAGCCTAAAAAATGAATGCATCGCATTGAACACACCATCCATTAGTTCTAAACTTCCGTTATAGATTCTAGTAGAATGGTGAAGGAAATGTTTAGACTAGAGTTAAAATAGAGTTCGGCAACCCTTAGATCTACTAGGCGAAGAATCTAGATGTAGATCTAGATTCAGATCTGGCGTATTTGTTGATCGATCTAGATCTATACCTTGGTTATAATTAGTATAAAACAACACCAATTAATTAAATAGAAGTAGAATCTACTCTCAAGGAAATTGGTTGTTTACACAAGGGCGGTCATGTCATGTGGTTATGGGGTTCAAGGTCTATAAGTGATTCTCCTCATTTTCCAAAAAACAAATAGACAACAGACAGACAAGGTTTTGATTACCAGACAACCACCACGACCACCGGTATGGCCTTAGATTTTAGTTAGTCTAGATCTAGATCTATATAAAATCAAGTGGATCACCTTAAATCTTATCATCATATTCATAGGACAGTGAGAACTTGATTGAGCAATATACGATACGTAGATTAGGGAAGGAAAAAGATTGGGTCAAATAAGAACATGCCCAAAGTATAGATTAAGATTTAAGGCTAGGTAGGTTAAATAAAATGAAGGTGCACTAGATTCATGGTTACGATTGTAAGCTTAGGAAGAGTAAAAGACACCAGCTATAAAGATATAATCCAGCGTCTGTGGTGTGTGCATTTTTATATCCTCAAGAGCATTGGAGACTGAGTCACATTGCGCGATTACAAGAGTCCTCTATTATGATTAATGGGTATTCCCATAGATCTTTGGGTATTCCTCAATACCAAAATCCGACAAAAACCCGCGTAACCCGGCAAAACCCGGCGTAAACCGGCGTAACCCGGCGTAACCCCGCGTAACCAGACAAAACCCTGCACAGGGTTATGCTGAATATCGGAACCCGGCGAAATCTGGCGAAAAAAGGCTATTGCTCAATAGCGAAACCTGGCGAAATCTGGCGAAATCTGGCAAAACCCGGTAAAGGGTATTGCTCAATATCAAAACCCGGCGAAATCGGGCGGAAAAAGAGTATTGCTCAATAGCGAAACCTGGTAAGATACATGTTATGATAAATCACATGATGTATAAATAAATGAGGAGATTGAAATATCCACGGCACAAACACGAGCAATCTAAGAGTTTATGTAATTGTTACAAGGAATAATAGTAACCATCAACATGATACATGTATGAACAACAATATTCAATCATGAATTACTACATTAGGTACATGATTGATAAATGAAATTATTGAAATGTTCAGGGCATAGAAATTAACGATCTGATTGTAATAGTGTAT
>JAUELK010218541.1:0-10412 GCA_031471215.1 Gastropteron pacificum | reverse complement strand
CTCTCTCTCTCTCTCTCTCTCTTTCTCTCTCTCTCTCTCTCTCTCTCTCTCTCTCTCTCTCTCTCTCTCTCTCTCCCAGTACACAATTCCTGAGTGGGCGTTTTTGCCTGAGCTTTTACATCAAACCTTTACATCAAAAGCAACAGTAAAGCAATTCCAAAAAAACAACAAAGCAAAATGTATAAATCAACATATTAGAAAACCAAGAGTATTGCAAGAGAACACTAGATCTACAAATCTTACCGTGTCTAGACGAAGGAGGCACAGATTCAATCTAAAAAAAAAGGAAGGAAAGGAAAGAAAGAAAAAAATGGAAAAATATGGCAAAATTGAACATCGATTTTTCCTCCACCCAAAGCTTGGATCTAGAATGTTTAGGCCATTATAACGCTCACCTCTATAACGGACGAGGCTAGACAGACGCACGCAAAGCCCCCACGACCCATGTCCAGAATCCCGCACGGGGGCTCCGAACCCGCTTGAAGTCCAAACGCGTTAGCCCAACGTCTTAACCGTTCAGCCACCGCGCGGCCCTAATTGAGATGATATCATCTCCACCCATGATATCACCTCCACCCATGATATCATCTCCACCCATGATATCATCTCAACCCATGATATCATCTCCACCCATAATATCATCTCAACCCATGATATCATATCAACCCATAATATAATCTCAACCCATGATATCCTCTCCACCCATGATATCATCTCAACCCATGATATCATATCAACCCATAATCTCATATTCACCCATAATATCATCTCAACCCATGATATCATCTCCACCCATAATATTATCTCCACCCATAATATCATCTCCACCCATGATATTATCTCCACCCATAATAAATATCATCTCCAACCATTATATCATCTCCACCCATGATATCTTCTCCACCCATGATATTATCTCCACCAATGATATCATCTCCACCCATAATAAATCTCATCTCAACCCATATTATTTCCACCCATGATATCATCTCCACCCATGATATCATCTCCGCCCATGATATCATCTCCACCCATAATATTATCTCCATACATGATATCATCATCTCCACCCATGATATCACATCAACCCATGATATCATCTCAACCCATGATATCATATCAACCCATAATATCATATTCACCCATAATATCATCTCCACCCATGATATCATCTCCAACCATAATAAATATCATCTCCACCCATGATATCATCTCCACCCATGATAATATCATCTCCACCCATGATATCATCTCCTACCATGATATCATCTCCACCCATAATATCATCTCCACCCATGATATCATCTCCACCTATAATATCATCTCAACCCATAATATCATCTCCACCCATAATATCATCTCAACCCACAACGGCTTCAGATTGAATCAAGCCCAGTTAAGCCAGTGAAATAACCCTGTTTCCACACGGCATCCTGTTTGTTTGTTTGTTTAAGTTTTACACCCAACGGTCATTTATGGCGTTCTTATCTATAGCGGACGAGGGTGTACAGCAAAACAAACTGCCCACACGAACCATGCCCAGCATCCCCCAAGAGGGCTTCGAACCCGCTCGGAGACCAAACGCCTTAACCCAACGCAGCCCTTATTGAGGTGACATCACAGACCCAATGTACAGACTGGACACTTGGCTATGTTAGCGTAGCCAACCCGAGCGCGCCCCGTGTGTACAAACAGCATATAGCGATACAAAAGATAACAGGAAAGTATGGGCAAAGCTCACACGTGTTGGTCTGTATCTTAGTGTTACAAGTTGTTTCTTTTTAAAATAAAAAGAAAGAGACAAGTGTCAAGTCTCACCGTCTCTGATGACCCACGCGAATCAGTTGAATCAAAGAAATAGGGAAATGTCCCTGTTTTCACGCAGCAGCCTGGGAAAAACACATCGATTTTATGTTTTGCAGTAGAGGAAGTCTACGGTTTGTCACGGCCGGTAGAAACTTGAAACCGTTTGAAGAGTGGGAAGGTCTCCCAGTGAAGCCCTCTTGTTTCTGTTAGATGACTTTTCTATATAAAGTTGTTTTTTTTTAATTAAAAAAAAAAAGAAGGACCCCCCCCCCACCTTGCACTCAATGGTTCAAAACACTTCGCTGCATTAAAAATGTTTTTATTTATACAGCTCTACTGCAATCTAGAGGCGCTTTACAACCACCATTACCCCGACAAACCTAATTCAAAGTCTTCTCAACCTCCTGTGAGGCATAACTGGTAGTGCCGCCTTATCGGTGCCCGTACCAACAAACTGACAAGATCATTTACTGTATATAACCGGGTACCCATTTCACACCTGAGTGGGGTGGGATTACCACACACCTGGTGTTGGATAAGAAAATGCTCTTAAATTCACATCGAATCATTCGAACCCGGGACCTAAAACTGACCACCAGATCACAACTACATATTATTGTATTTTTTTTTTTCCCCGTTAACATTTGAGATTTCGTTAATTAAGACTATTCTGTTAGTACATTCAGACTTTGCAGGTCTTTTTATTACTACTGCTCAACGGGCTTTACATCTTACATTTGCATATTATCCAGTGTTCATAGAATGCCTAAACTAATGAGATTTATCAGACGGAATATTAGGTTTTAACTTATTAGTATAAGTGTACACGTATTGCACTCATGTCATGAAGTATGTGTAAGAGATTAATAGAGCTAAATACCAGTATTATGGTGCGTGCGTGTGTCTCTGTGTGAATGTGTGTGTGTGTGTGTGTGTGTGTGTGTGTGTGAGAGAGAGAGAGAGAGAGAGAGTATGGTATATGTGTATGTGTGTGTGTGGGGGGGGGGGTATGTGTGTGTGTATGTGTGTGTGTGTGTATGTGTGTGTGTGTGTGTGTGTGTTAGTGTGTGCATACTGTTTTCATGTATCTGTGATGATAGTTTGTGCGTGTAAATATTATGGATGAGTGTGTGAGGTATGTGTGCTTGTATGAGTATTATGTGTGTGCATGTGCGCGCGTATGTGTGTGTTTGTGTGTGTGTGTGTGTGTGTGTGTGTGTGTGTGTATGTGGCTATCGATATAGCAATGGTGTGTGTGTGTGCGTGTCTATTTCTCTCTATGTGTGTGGATATGTGTGAGTGAATGAGTGCGTGCGTGTTTGAGTGAGTGCGTGCGTACGTGTGTGTGTGGATATGTGTGTGAGTGAGTGCGTGTTTGAGTGAGGGGGTGTACTACAAGCTGTAATCAGTTCATCTGGCTCATTAACCTAGAGCTCCGCCCAATTATTGCCCTTATCTGTGTAATTTGCAGTTTCCCCTGGCCAGCGTAAGACTAAGAATGAAGATAAGGAGAGGGTTAGATTGGAAACACAAACAATCGTTTTCCTCGGCGTGTACGTGTATCTAGAAAGGATTTAGACTGATGCCAATACACACATCAAACATTGTAAGCACATTCTCCTTTGTTCTTTTTTCTGTTTGAGCGCAATTAAACACCGTTATTTTCATAAGGAAAGTGGCATCTCTTGAAATATTGCTAATAACAATGCCAAGAATGAAAGAGCACCCCCCGCCCCCAATTGCCAATAACAATGACAAGAATAAAGGAGCCCCCCCCCCCCCGCCCTCCCCGCCTCCCATTGCCAATAACAATGACAAGAATAAAAGAGCACCCCACCCCCTCCCTCATAAACACATGCATGTTATTGAATTGAATCCCCGGGGAGCTGCTGATAAACCATTGAACATTACACTCTTCCACCTTTTTTGTTACTAATATGTCAACTCAAACCACTCATGACTCATAACAGCTGAAGGGCGAGGTCTTCCAAACAAGCGCGGTAGCTTATAGAAAGACGGCATTTATATACTGGTAGCGCTTTTCCTCCAGAGAGCTCAAAGCGCTTTACAGTTATTACTCCCCCGACAGGCTACTAACGCATGCAACACGTAACACACTACAAACATTGAACACAAGTACAGACAGCCTATGAGGCGCAGAAACAGGGGTGTTATTGAAATAATTGGAGAGAGAGAGAGAGAGAGACAGAGAGAGAGAGAGAGAGAGAGCGGGTGGGGGGGAGAGAAAGAGAGAGACGAGAGAAAGAGAGATAGACAGAGGGGTGGGTGCATAAAAGAAAGAGAGAATATAGATATAGAGGGAGATAGAGAAAGAGAGAAGAGAGAGAAAGAAGGAGAAAGAGAATGAAGGAAAAAGAGAGAAAGATAAAGAGGCGTGTAATCAATGGCGATATAATGCTAACAAGACTATTACATAATATACAACAGCACAGACAAGGTGTTAAGACAACAGTATACGGCAGGTCAACCAATAAAGAAGTACAATAATGTTGTAAACAAGTGTCAAGACTTAAATACACGTAGATTATCTACAAGTATGTACAGAGATTTTTTTTGTTTATACAAGCGTTCAAGTTTGGGCCAAGGTGAAGGGTCTGAACTGTCTCGAGGCCTTTTACATAATTATCATGTTATTATGTACACACTATGTGAAATCCTCACATTTTGCATTATGGTAATCATACACGAAAAAAAAAGAAGGAAAGTGAAATAGATAGATAGATAGATAGATAGATAGAAATAGGAAGGAAGAACGTAATAAGACAAACACGGAGACAAAGCTACTCTGAGCATGCGCACAGTCATATGACAATGTTGCCATGGTGACGCTATGAATATCTCACAAAATGGTAGTTACATCATCGAACGATGACAATATTCTTCTTATCCAGTGTAGCTGGAGAGACCTGTAGTTACACATTATTCATAGATCTAAATATGTTCTAACCGTAAACCAAACAGAAATGAGGAAATCCTACATAATCATACTAGAATTGGTTGAATGTGTTTATCTGTATTGAACATGTTTTTGTTGAACAGAATGTTTTGTTTTCTTCGATTGAGTAGAGCACCAGAGTAGACACAAAGCGGTTTGTATCTATGTAGGACAGAATACGAGCACGTAGGAGTATCAAGCAATTTACATAAAACACACATCACCAGACTGTATCTGGCCAGTCATCCGTTCATCGAGACTGTGATTCTATAATTTATGTTTAAATTATTCAGTAGCCATGGATCAGTAAATATTGATTTCTAAAACACTGAAACATTTCAATGTGCTAGATCTAGATCTGAAGTGTTGTGTCTATTTATTGTGTCGTGGGTGGTTAGTAGTATTTCATGATGGTGGAGAGTTTCTTCTTCTTCTACTTCGAACATCCGCTATCAACTCGTACGGTGCCAGAAAAGAACGAATAAGTAGTTAGTAGTAATAAAGAACGCCCCTTTTCTACTTGCTGTTGTTGTTGCTGCTGCGATCAGGCACAAATTATGAGTTATTTACTCTTCAAGTGGTCTACTAATAGACCAGAGAGCCATGGCAGTCTAGCTCTGCAACCTTGAAACACAATGCCTGTTCGCTGAACACGTTTTTGGCTGTTTGTTTCTTCTACTTTATGAATGTTTACTGTAAATGCTTTTGAATTTAAAGGTTCCTTTTGATCATCAGTTAAACAATGATTTCCTCTCTGAATTAACCACGGCACGTGCCATTGTGTTGATGATGATGAAGAAGAAACATAAAGACATAAATAGTAGGTATCAGTAGTATATCGATTACAGAGAAGAAAAAACAACAACACAAGAAAAGGAAAAAATGGTAACACCTTTGAAAACATGTCCAACAGGAGTACAGTTTTTGGCAACTAAATACAGCCCAATGTTTATAGTCTAAAGTCATGTGAAAATGCAAAAACAATGCAGCCATTATGGGAGATAATTTAACAGCAAAAACTCGATCTATCATCATAACAGTTATGAACGAATATTTTCTACCGATGTATAGTGGGGGTACAAATCGATTTGAATCCATGAAGAAAAACAAAGCAATATTCTGGCAGTAACACCGTGGTTGTTGACATCAACAAATCCATTTATAAACAACTTGGCAGGTAGTACCAGTAACAAAACTATATGCAACTGTACAAGTGGTGTTCTTTGATTAAATAATAATATAAAAAAACACAACACAAAACGAGTCAATGAATGCAAGCAGCGTAATCTATGATGACAAACTTGTGAAATAATGTATCTTGTATTCTACAGAAAACCCCCACACAGCATCGCAGGCCACACTTCAAGGCAATAGTACAGAATCTACAGCAAGCAAGAGCTTCATCACTGAAAGCTTCGACTTAAACATTATATTAACCCCCACTTCTCCCCGTCCACCCCATCCCTTTCCAAAACATGTTCATCCAACGCCTCCCCCGTTTATAGGAGGATAGCCTTTACACGGGGAAACGGAACAAGCTTCACAATTTCTCATGTTAACTATAACTACAATTTCCTCAGAACTTGTCATTGCGATGAGGAACAGTGTCTTGACCACAGTGTCCATCTAAGTGGTCAGCGGTGACCACACTACTTGTTCAGTGAGATGACCCAGTCTCGTGTTGCGTCTGGGTTCGGCATGGCACAGTATGAGTTCATGTTAGAGTCCACAACAGTTTGCAACAGTCTACTACAGAAAGCAAAGCTAGAGACAGTTTCGAGCTAGGCCTCCAAGACCTAGCCTATTCCACACTACGAAGATAATCTGTCGTGAGGCGAGTTACGTGTGACAGCCAGGGCATGGGTCTACTTGTGACCTCTTCCAGGCTTTTAGCTACTTCATCTAGTTCACAAACTTGGTGACAATGTGATGGTGACAAACTTTATACAGGTGAGAAGGGGGAACATGGGGGTTGCGAGAACGTGCACACAATATGAGCAAGTTTTGGCATGGACACAAAAAGTAATCAGCTACATTCTACTAATCTTACCTAAGGCTAAAGCCCTAAACAGTGGACGTTATATATATATACACACACAAGCAAGGCCATTGTTATAGTCCTTGCACAACATCAGCGTCAACGGTCTCAAATAAACTCCATGACCTCGGGCCTAAAGGCGTCTTTGTTAAAATCGAATGTAGAAATTTAGATTTCATCGCAGTTTCAACAACCCCTCGCCTCTTGGTGTATCGTTCGTTCGGCCTGAGAGTCCTGGCATGAGCACCACACTTCACGGCAACAGTCGGGCGGGGCGGGGTAGCTGGGTAAATGAGTACCTTAGGATACACAGGTACAATGAGTACCTTAGGATGTACAGGTACGATGAGTACCACAGGATGTGCAGGTACAATGAGTACCTTAGGATGTACAGGTACGATGAGTACCACAGGATGTGCAGGTACAATGAGTACCTTTGAGGTGGAATCACTGGGCGTCACGTGTACCTGGAGTCTACGAGCAGAGCACAAATCCTATTGCAGAATCGGTCCACGGCTTCACAGCTTCTCTTTTGGTATCCACTACGTTGACCTATCGTGGGCAGACCTATGACCGTGCCGTAGCCTTACTGGACCGCGAAACACACCAGGTTGGTCAGTTTTCAGAACTTCAGAACGGTAGACTGATCTTCCAAAAATACAAGAAGTTCCATGCAAAAAGTACAAAAGCCCTTTCATGAAAGCTCCCAAATTTGCTCAGGTCTACAATAAGGTTTACAGGCCAAGCAGCAGAATTCAAGAGACATATACAAGGGAGTGAGGGAGTAAGGGGGCTTTATGGGATCGCAAGTCTTGGCTTAAGGGTTCAATATGGGTTTATAATCATTAGAATGAAGAACTATGGAAGACCACAACAAAGTGAGTCAAGAACCCCCAGAAGTCCAAAGCTACAAGACCGGATCCCCCAAAGCCCCCAGGCCTGGCCCCAGTGTGGGTGAGCCTGCCAGGTGCCATTATTACGTCATAGGTCAGGTGACCTCTCAGTCCGGAAGTTGCCGTGCAGGTTCGACAGGCTGAGGGGCCGGGGTCGCCTTGTTTCCGGTCCGGCGATGTTTGCGACGGTTCCTTCGGCGATGCTTCCTCCTCCTCTTCTTCCCTGCGTGCCTCAAACGTCGGGGCCTAAGTCGCTCTACTGCAGACACAAAGTCTTGAGATAGGGGCGCCACCTTCACCCGTTTTAGTGCTTCTATATCACCATCCTTCTCCAATCCCAGCTCGTCCAGGTGGCCAATGATCAGTTTGTTCAGACGGACATATTCATGCTTGTGCCAGCGCCGACCAGACTTGTGGCGCGGCTGTTTGCGAGTTGGCGTAGGCTTTGGCTTGGAGCATTTGCTTGGGGCGGGGGCTTCCTTGAGGAAAATTCGGCGACGCCGTGCGATGCCCGCGTACATATGAAGTTTGACAAGGACCTGTGCCATAGATTTGATGTTGGCATCGACGGGCACGCGACCTCTCTTGGTGACGACCTCGGCTATCCGCTTCTTGAGACACTTCCTCATGGCTCGCTTTGGGTTGGCCACCATCTTGGCCAGGATGTCACATGCACAAGGCCCACGTGACTCTGGCCCGCAGCTCTTGGCTTTCTTGCTGCGGCATGTGTCAAGGTAGAACTCAGGCTTCGCGACGATGCGGTCCATATTCCAGCACCATCGCTTCACCAACCGAGCAGTCTTCTGCTGCTCTGTCTTCTCGGGTCGACATCTATACGGGGACTTGATCGTGTTGTTGTCGTGCTCGCTGCGGATCTCATTCAATCGAGTCTGGGTGAAGTTTCCGTCTGCGATGAATCGCGCGTACTTGTCTAATCTTTTCGTCAAGTTGGCGTTGCCGTCCAGCCGTAGATAGCGCTTGTCGTCTTCGGTCTTTTTGTGACCCACGAACTCCAGTGCCTGGATGAATGTCCCGTATTTGAAGCCAACTCCCAACTCAACGATGAAACAGTCCTGGCTGGAGTTGTAGTTGCTCTGGAGAACAAGAAAAACAACGAGGGACATGATGAAAGTGATCGTAACAATAATAGTTGACATTTTGTAGTAGTTTTTTGTGATACAAATTATTTGAGACGGCACATGAAATAACGACAAAGATTTCATATTGATTGTAATGATGGTGATGGTGGTAGTGGTGGTGGCGATGGTGGTGGTGGTGATGATGCTGATAGTGAGATGATGGTGATGATGATGCTGATGCTTATGCTGCTGCAGCTGATGATGATGATGACGACGATGATGAAGACGATGATTGTACTCACCCCTTGATAGACTATGCCGTCCTTGGTCATACATAAGAATTTACTGGTGAGTAAACTCTGGATCAGGATGGTGCGGTTGTGGGAGAAAAACTTGACGGCCCCTGGGGAGCAGACGAGAGAGGATATTACTACACTATCTACATTATACATCTACTGTAAACTGTAGGCCTTCAGGATAATTACACTACACCGTACAGATTTCATAAATAAACTGTATACCCATGTGCTGTGGTCAGCTGTGTGACTTCTTTCACACAAGTCAATCACCAGGACTACTAAACAGCTACTGCTTCGGTATTAAACAAGTCTTTCGGGGTAATAACATGCTCTAAAGCGCATTGAGCTTGCTGTAGATCGAGAAATGCGCTACACAAATCGACCTTTATATTCATTATTAGCTATTTTAAGAAAAGCCTTCAGGTCTTATAATGGAGAAAGAAGAATAAATAAACATGTTCGTGTCAAAGTGATGGCCAGTCATGATCGATTTGTAATCAAAGAGACAGATGTATTTTGGTGTTGGGCTTGTCTTCATTTCTTTTTTCATCCCAAAGTCTTGTTGTCTCGCTCAATTTTTAGGCTATTTGCAACTCTACATTTTGTAAGAATATGACAAAAGTGACATCCCTTTGGAAGGATGGGCGCGCGGGGGTGGGGGTGGGGGTGGACAAGATTTTCGAAAATAAACTTGCTAACACTGGGCACTAGCCCAAAAAACAATCGGCTTCGCGGAAATAGACTTGCTTAGTTGATCAACGTATTACTTCGTCAGCCATTTGGCCATCAGTAAGCCTACAAGCCTTCAGATTATTATAAGTTTGCCATCAAATTCAGTATTCCTTCGTAGTTTTGATTGCTTCATAGTTTCCTAGTCTGTGAGTCCAGTGGGGGTCTGAGACCATGCTTGGTTGGCGCGTGGTCAGTGGGGGGTCAGTGGGGGGTCTACGGGTGGTCCACTGGCCCAGTGTCCAGCACAGTGTTGATGTTGGACACAGCTGGACACTTGTCACCACCTCGAGGGGGGTTCTCTACTGGGCGGAAGTTTGGGCTGGAGGAAGTATGTATGTGTGTGTGTGCGTCCGTGCGTGCATGCGTATGTGCGTGTGTGTGTGTGTGTGTGTGTGTGTGTATGTGTGTGTGTGTATGTGTATGTGTATGTGTGTATGTGTGTGTGTGTGTGAATAAATATAGTTGTGTATATGAGTGTATGTATGTATCTCTCTCTCCGCGTGCAGTGTGTGTTAGTATGTTTATGTGTATATATATATATATATATATATATATATATGTGTGTGTGTGTGTGTGAGAGAGAGAGAGAGAGAGAGAGCGCGAGAGAGT
>JAUELK010218530.1:0-10413 GCA_031471215.1 Gastropteron pacificum | reverse complement strand
CCCCCCCAGATGCACCACTCAGACCAAGATGCCGGCGTTGTCCAGGCTGGCTGGTCAGGCAGGTATGATGACGCACATCCGCCTTACGCATGGACTGGAAGCCCCGCCATCTTGGAAGAGTTCCTGAAGAGCCGAAAAGGTGTGAAGTTCGGTCAGTGCTGGACAATGGCAGCCGTGGCTACTACAAGTAAGTACAGTCCAGTATGGTAATAGATATCATTTGTATAGCGCGAAAGCAAGCTCAAAGCGCTTTACAGCCAGTATTACCTGGACAGACCTGTTTCATTCCAGAGCCTTCTCAAAGTTTGGTCTCCAAGCAAGTGACTTGGATTCCTCTGGAAGATTCTGGACGTGGGTCATGTGGACAGTCAATTTGGTCCAGTTTTCAGGGATTTTCGCCAGACGCTAAAACATAGGCCCCGCCTCTTATATGATCTAAAATTGGCGCAAGGGGTGGAAACATTCAAACCAATAAATGAAAGAAAGAAAAGAAATTGTGTTTTCTAATCATGTATTGACATACTTGCTTGTTTTCGCCAGTCTTGCGGACACTTGGCATCCCCAGTCGGTGTGTGACGTGCTATAGAGCTGTCCATGACAGTGACTACGGCTTCCCAGTCAACACGCACTGGTCCCAAGATCTAAGGCCCAAAACTGAGATGGACGATGCCGTCTGGTGAGTTTGCTTATCCTCCCTAAGTTGGTGACTAAAGTGTGTCGTGATTTGCATGCTAGCGATGACTGAACTATGGTAGGAAAAAAGTGACAGTGGCTACGGTTTTCCAGTAAACCCTCACTGGTCCCAACCTGGGACTGGAGGGCCTTCAAATTGGCCCCTTGTTCATGTGCAATGAACCTCCGGACCAGATGGTCTGCTATGTGCAATGCAGTCTTCGAGTTGGTACTGCCAATATCGATACAACAGTGAGACATTTATGGTTGCAGCCATTGATTTAGGACTGACCCAGGTGAATGTCACACCATTTGCTGTAGCCCTGATGCTTGAACTTGTGTGAAAGAATTCACAAAGTTGACCCCAGCACGTGGGCAGTCTGTAACACTGTCTAATGTGTCTATTACAGGAACTTCCATGTTTGGAATGAGGCATGGTTCACACGGATGGACCTGCCCGCCGGATACGGCGGATGGCAAGCTCTAGATCCCACCCCTATGGAGTGCTCGGAAGGCAAGTAAAGACTTTACATTTTATTTTATTTTTTTAAATAGTTCCCCATTCTATGAACAGGAGATTTGGAAAACGTTGAGAGTGAGGAAATATATTTAAAAAGAGAGATGGTGAGGAGAGATCGGGGAGTGACATGACAGAGAGAGAGAGGGGGAGACAAGGAGTGAGGGAGAGGGAGTGAGCGAAAGGGAGGTAGAGTGAGGGAGGGCTAGTGAATGATAGAGTCATTATATTAGAACAAGGCTTTTTCAGTGATGCTTGATTTACAGGCAGCAATGCCACGGTAAAGGCACGGTAAAAGGTGGCTAAAGATGAGGCAGGAGGCTGTGTTAGCACAGTAGGTAGAGCTTTCAGCCAACACCAAGTTGTTGACCGTTGTGTCGCATGTTCGAGCTCACCCTGTGCCAGCTCAATGTTGGTGTTCACTTTGAGTGTTTTTTCAGCCCCTGGTCTCCTTGATAGGTGGGACCAAGCACCTAGTCTCCTCGGAAAAAGGACGACAAACTCGGAGGTCCCGTGCGCACATTGCGCACGCTAAAGATCCATTAGCAGTTTGAAATCGGTGAAGAGTAGGCCAGTTATGGTCGCTGTCCGGGCAAAATTCAAAGTTAAACCCTATCATAGCCCCCTCGTCCCAACAAAATATAATGGCCGATAGGCGCTGCTCTGTGGCGACTGCGTGTTTGCTTCTCAGCGAAAAGCAGAGCTCATAACACAAACGCAAATTTCCCTAAAAAGGAATGAATAAAGTGTATACAATACAATACAATAAAACATTTGAACTTGTTAATTGACCTGCGTCCCCTTTCACCTGTCAGGTGTGCTGACATGCGGGCCTGCCCCAGTGAAGGCAATCCTACAAGGAGACCTGCATGTAGGCTTCGACACCAAGTTCCTCTTTGCTGAACTACACGGCGGCAGGGTGCATTGGCAGGTATGAGAAACGATGATGATGATGAGGAGGAGGACGAGGAGGATGAGGAGGAGGAGAAAGAAGAGGAGGAGAAGGGGGAGGAGTAGGAAGGGGGAGGAGTAGGAGGAGGAAGAGGAAGAAGGGGAGGAGGAGAGAGGAAAGGAAAAAGAGGAAGAAGAGGAGGAGAAGAGGGGAAAGGAAAAAGAGGAGGAGGACAGGGGAAGAGGAGGAGGATGGCGACGACGATGACGACGACGATGACGACGATAATGACGACGACGACCAATCCATGTCACCATGCTGTAAAGCGCTGTGTGTGTTGCCGATACTTTGATTGACACGGTCGTCAATACCCTGGCCATGTGACAACAGCAGCGTCCCGCCCCCGGAAGGAAAACACCTGATCAAATCGAATCTCTCCTCAGGTGGACAATGACGGAAACATGGAACCTTTCATTGGAGGCCGAGATGTCGGTGCTTCTATTAGTACAAAGTCTGTTGGTACCATATCTAGGCAAGATCTGACACACTTCTACAAGTATCCCAGTGGTAAGTTAAGGGCGAATCTGTCTGTTTGTCTGTTTGTACAGGCATATCTGTGCATCTACCTATCCATCCATTCATCTATCCATTTCTCCATGTATCCATATTATTATATTTATCTATTTTATATCTTTCTGTCTCCCAGGTAGTGCAGCATTGAAGGTTATACAAGATAAGCGTTCAGTGCAGAAGAAGAAGAAATCCTTCTCTGTCTATTCTGTCTATCCTCCTGTTATCCACCAATACAATTCTACTTATTGTATCTATCTATTTCTATCTCGCAGGCAGTGCAGAGTTGAAGGCTATACATCATATGGCTATTATTCAGTGCAGTAGAGAAGAACAAAACCTACTCTGGCTCCCTCTGTCTATTCTGTTTATCTTTTCTGTTCTATGCTATATATTCTATCTATTCTATCCATTTTGTCTATTGTGTACGTCTCACAGGCAGCAAAGAACTGACGGCAATAGAGGACAGAGCCACTGTCCAGTGCAGCAGAAGAAATCCTACCCTGGCCACCCCGAAAAAGATGGACGTAGAATTCCGACTGACCGGCGGAATGGAGAAAGGTGGTGACCTCAAGATAGCTCTGACCACCCGAAACGCAGGGCCGGAGGGTCGAATCCTTGACGTGTACATGGGCGTCCTGTCCGCTTTCTACACTGGGGTGACGTCAGCGGAGCTTCAAAAGTCTGTGACGTCACTGGTTCTGGAGCCTTTGACTGGTGGGTGGTGACGTTGTTGCTGTTGTTGTTGTTGTTGGTGGTGGTGGTGGTGGTGGTGATAGTGTTCTAGGTGGTGTTGGTGATGTTATTATTGTTGGTAGGTACTCTTGTTGTTGTCGTTGGTTCTAGAGCCTTTGATTGGTGGGTGTGAAAGTTGTTGATGTTGTTGTTGTTAGTGGTGGTGATGGTGTTCTAGGTGGTGGTGGTCTTGGTGATGTTGGTGGTTATTATTGCTGGTAGGAACTCTTGTTGTTGTCGTTGGTTCTGGAACCTTTGACTGGTGAGTGTGAAGGTTGTGGTGATTGCTTGCTGTTGTTGTTGTTGTTAATTGTTTGTGTTGGTGGTGGTGGTGGTGGTGGTGTTGATATACTGGGGTGATATCAGAGATGAGATTGAAAAGTATGTGACGTCACTGGTTCTAGAGCCTCTTGCTAGTGGGTGTGAATAGTGTGATACTACGAGCTTGTGTTTGTTTGTGATTTTCTCGTTGTTGTTAATGTTGCTGTTGGTGGTGGTGATGGTGGTACTCTTGTTGGTGGTGGTTCTAGTAGGTACAGTTGTTGCTGTTGATTGTGTTGTGTCAGCAATTTTCATAGCTCTCCACCCCCGTCCTTTTGGAGACGGACTTTAAAAGGTAGGTCCTTCCTCTTACAGAGAGTGGCAAGCTAAAACTGACAAAATACAACATTTGAATGTGTCCTGGTTGCAGACAACAGCAGCAGTCTGGAGATGAAGTGCTCCGAGTACGTGGAGCAGAAGTTTTGTGACAGCCACTTGAGTGCTTACGTCATGGCCAGGGTCAGGGAGACTGGACAGAGGTTTGCTACAGTCCAGACCTACTGCCTGGACAGACCTCATCTGGACATCAAGGTAAGTTGGTCTTAGGAAAGTGTAAAATGGGTACCCGCAATAGACAGTACAGGCCTACTGTCTGCACAGACCTTATCTGGACATCAAGGTTATTTTCTGTTCTTCTTCTTCTTGTGTCATCTCTTTCCAGGTTGACTTTAAATGACTCTCCATCTGTCTCTGCTCTCAGCCACTCTGGTGCACTCTTTCACAGGTAGACCTGACCAGCCCCTGGTGTCACCCAGCGATATCCTGCGTAGTCTTCCTCTCGCTCGATTTCCCTTGATGTAGCCAAAGTATTGCAGCTTTCTCTTTTTAATCGTTTCTAGTAGTCTTTGTTTCACATTTAGCATGGCTCTTAGGAAAGTGTAAAATGGGTACCCGTAATAGACAGTACAGGCCTACCAAGGACGCCCGAAAATGGTATCATATCATAAAATCAAATTTGTCAACAACACTGTAACCAATACACCCCCCCCCCCCCCCAGACTGAGGGCCGTGCAGTGAAAGGTCAAAGGTTTCAAGTAGTGGTCAAGATCACCAACACACTGGACGTCCCTCTGACCAGTGGTGCCTTGTCTGTGGATGGACCGGGACTCTCCAGGGTGGACGGCATTCAGCTCAAGTGAGTCACCTCCTCTTTACTTTTGTCTCTCTCTCTCTGTGTGTGTGTGTGTGTGTACGTCTCTCTGTGTCTCTCTCTGTCTCTGTCTCTCTGTCTCTCTCTCTCTTTCTCTCTCTCTCTCTCTCTCTCTCTCTTAGTCTCTCTTTTTCTCTCTTCAAATGGCTAACACGCTGGGTAAACGTGTTTGGTCACCAAGTGGGCAAAGCGGGTTCGAATCCCGATGAGCCCAGTCTGAACATGGATCATGAGGGCAGTTTTCATGGCTTTCCACCCCTGTTCTATTGGAGACAGATATTAAAACGTAGGTCCCAACTCGTTTTTCTTCCTTTTTTTTTTTTTTTTTTTCTTCTTTTTTTTTTTTTTTGTATTCTTATATCTATTCTGACCTTCAACAGAAAACCTGTGAGCCCTGGTGAAGAGTTCCGGGAAACCGTGACCTTGACCCCTAGAAGGTCAGGGGTCAAAGAGGTCATTGCCATCTTCTACTGCAGGCAGACGTGCAACGTGGCAGCAGTGGCGGAAATCGACGTCGTGTCTGATGAGAAAACGGCATGATGGGATAGCTCTAACGTAGATCTTGTTCAGACTTTTCAAATTTTTTTTTTTTTAATAGTAGCATGGTTCCCTGTTCTATGAACAGGAGATTTGGAAAACATTTTTGAGAGTGAGGAAACATATTTAAAAGAAAGAGAGGGGGACGAGGGATCAGAGAGTGACAGAGAGAGAGAGGGAGGGAGAGGGGGAGACAGGGAGGGAGGGACAGAGAGGGAGTGAGGGAAAGGGAGAGAGAGAGAGAGGGGAAGGGAGAGGGGGAGACAGGGGTGGAGGGAGAGAGAGGGAGTGAGCGAGAGAAATGAGATAGCGTGAGGGAGGGAGAGTGAATGATATAGTTCTTATGTTATTATTTGAACAAAGTGAGTGGTGCCGTGTCTGATTAAAGAAAACGTCAGATGGGATAGCTTTAGTGTAGTATAGACATTGAAATGGTATTATAATGTAGTAGTTGGTTTATGTTCAGAATATAATGTATCAACAAGGTGAATGAATGATATAGTTATTATATTTCAACAAAATATATGATATAGTAATTATATTATTTCAACATAGTGAAGGATAGAGTGATTTTATTTCAACAAAGAGAATTGTGAAATAATTGTAGTTCACATTAATGAAGAGTTGAATGAACAGGAATTTTTAAATGATATTTCTACAAAAGGAATTACAAACATGATATTTTTACAAAGTGAATTAATTCTTAACATGATATTTCTACAAAGTGAATACATTACAGACATTATATTTTTACAAAGCGCATTAATTATAGACATTATATTTTTACAAAGCACATTAATTATAGACATTATATTTTTACAAAGCACATTAATTATAGACATGATATTTTTACAAAGCACATTAATTATAGACATGATATTTTTACAAAGCCTATTAGTAATAGACATTATATTTTTATAAATGCAAAGCTAATTAATTATAGACATTATTTTTCTACAATATGAAGTACAGAGCAATTATATTTTTACAAAGTGAATTATATTTAAATATCTGTATTCAAGTCTTCAATTTTGTTGAAATGTCCTACATTACAACCTACGTTTTTTTTCTCTAAAAAATCAATATTTTTAAACTATCATTATTTTACATTTCAATTTGTAGTAATAGATACCATGACTAAAGTGAATTTGTGAAATAAGCATTGTTCACCCTAATAAAGAGTTTAATAATGATAATTCCACATAGAGTAGGCCTAGACTCGAGTACTGGAAGATAGTATTTCACCTTAGTGAATAGGAAGATAGTAAGAATTCAACCAAAGTGGAGAGTTGAATGACGGTAATATTTCAACAAAGTGAATTTCAATAGATGATGATATTATTTCAAAAAAATGAATATGGAAGATTTCTTTTGTTTCAACAAAGTGAATTTCAACAGATGATGATATTATTTCAATAAAATGAATATAGAAGATTTCTTTTGTTTCAATAAAGTGAATTTCAACAGATAATGATATTATTTCAATAAACTGAATACAGAAGATTTCTTTTGTTTCAACAAAGTGAAATTATCATATTTCTACATAATGAGTGATAGAGCAATGATGTTTTGTCTTATTCAGAAATGTTTGTGATGATTAACTGATATTGTGCTGAATGAGCCTTGTTCAGATATGTTCCTACAAAGATTGGCTTTACTGCCTTGAGATAATGATAATTTTAGTACATCGCATTTATATTGCGCATTTCCATTCATATGAATGGGATGATGTAAAGGTTCTGTGTTTCTAATACTGTTTTTCTTTTCTTCTTTTTGTTGTTGTCATTACCATTTGTATTCTATATTCTTATTAATGTTATTGTTTTGTTAATCAATATTGTTATATTACTTTATCATTAATTCTATAGTTGCTAAATCTATTACTAGTTCTTTTCTTCTATGAACAAGTGATGAGAAAATGCAATGTTTTGGACGAAGACGAATGACATAATCTGATCTTGTTGTTTTCAAATATGGGTCTCATTTTTGTATGTAACAGTAACCATAGAATGTAATGTTTACCTTCTTTTCTTTTTTTTCTGTTGACACATTGAATCATGTTTTAGCAATCTTTAGTTTGTTATCTGAATTATTTGAATGCTCATGTTCAACAATGACCTAAAATAGGTAGATTTTTAACGATTACCAATGTAGACACATACTTAAACAATTTTAGTTCACGTTTTTACTTGCTATATCTTAGACAATCATGCTTTTAGACTTGTTTACTATTTGTATTCTTGTATTTGAGTTCTTGTCAGTGGATGTTTCATTTCCTTCATTTTTAGACAGACTAATTTTTGTTTGTTTCATTACATGTTGTCCCAAACACATCACAATATAACATTACAGAAAACAAGTCAAACATGTATATTTATGCAGACAATTGAAATATTGTACAAAAATATGTAGTAAGTTGTAGCTGCAATTTTATAAGCTTGTGTTTGATAAAGTAAAGCTTGCTTGTATTATGTTCTATCGTGGTTGTGACAAGGGTCTTCGTAAACTAAAGCCTTAACTGCCTCCTGGCACAGAGATTTAAGGCAAGGTAAGGTTCGTAAACTAACGGCAAGAACGACAATCCATTCATACTTGAAAGTTTAAGTAGAAATGTATTGGTTGTTTCCCTTCTGGCCTTCTTTGTACACTCTTTATTGGTGATACAGAATTATAATATTATGTCGTGTATTTGTTTGAGTATGTCGACGGTATGGGTATGTTCGTAGGGAATGTGTTTATAGAAAGAAAAAACGTATCTTGTTGTAACTGTTCTACAAACGGTGTGTTGTAACAATATACGAATCGTTTTGTTTTTTTTATGTATATTTCTTAAATACGCCATGTTGAAAAAAGTGAACCATTTTCTGTGGTGGTAGAGTCACGTTATTTTGCTACAGTACAGATACAGAATACTATTGGGAAAAAATATTTGTCACACATTTCTCACCGTACCCAGGTGTAAATATGGTGATAAGGTTTTCTGTAGCCCTAGTGCTTGAATATGTTTGAACAAATTCACAAAGTTGACCCCAGCACCTGGATGGATGACAAAGTCTCATCTTATCGTATTTAATGTGTTAGGGCAGCCATTATACCACATCATTTTCTGTAGCCTTGGTGCTTGAACTCAAGTAAAAGACAAATTCTTGTATATTCGAAAGTTGAATGGTTTTTTTGTCTTAATGTCATGATTAGGCGTTGCTGTGCAGAAATATATTGTACCATGTGAACGCTTTCTTAAATTCACAATAAAATACGTTTAACGACTGGGTTTGATGTTACTTGATACTTGATGTTGTCGGTGGTTGAGTATACTTTCATTTTCGTTTGCTTGGTCTCCGAGCGGGCCGCCCGGGTTCGAGTCCCTTTGGGGGATTCTAGACATGGGCCGTTGCATTATATGAAAACCACAGTTTTCTGTAGATCACTGGGGGATCCTTGACATTTCTTATGTACAATATTGGAATTGGGACAGGATAAAGTCAAGGCATGTCTGTCGCAGGTTTAAATCGTGACAACATCAATGCGAATTTTGCTTCTATGATTATTCTCTTTCTTGCTGTTGTTGATGTGGTTGATGATTTCACATCGATCATCACAGTGTCTACTCCAAGCAAAATACAAATTATAAAATAAATTAATGACAATGATGCAAATAATACCACACCATGGCAATCAAAGATTACAAAGTTGAGTTTTGTGATTGACCGATTTTGGGATGCTCTCAGCATATCGCACATCGATGAAAAGATTGTTATTATACTCTTTAGCTACAAGATCTTTTTTCCCGTTTCTCGCCGACTTGACCAATGTAGACTCTAATAAAAGAAAGAAAAGCCTATAGACACTGTAAGTTGACAAAGTTGAGCTTTGAGGGTTGCCTACTTTGAGGTAGTCACTCTCAGCTACAACGATGGAAAGTTGTTGTACTTACATACATACACTGTATACACCTAGTCTTCTCGGATAAGGACGATAAACTTGGAGGTCCCGTGTGCACGTTGCGCACGTTAATGATCCCTTGGCAGTTTGAAATCGATAAAGAGCAGACCAGTTATGGTACCTGTCTGGGCACAATTCAAAATTATAAAAATAAAGGGATACCTATCAAACAAAACCCCCTCGTCCCCAAAAAATCTAAATGGCCTATAAGCGCTGCACTGTGGCGACTGCATGTTGACTTCAGTGAAAAGCGGAGCCCATAACACTAAGGCAAATTTCACTGAGAGCAGATGAAGAAAGTGTATACAATACAATATACGAGAGATCAATCTCTTCATACCAAGTGAACTTTTGAGAGGAGAGTGACGATTTTGTCATTGATCATTATTTTACAAACTTTTCTGAACATGACTTTGTCCCGCCATTTGACTGTCCATGTACTCACGTATGTCTGGATTTCAATAAACAAACTGAAACTGAAACTGATCGCCCCCCCCAAAAAAAAAATGGCCGATAGGCGCTCCTCTGTGGCGACTGCGTGTTGGCTTCAGCGAAAAGCGGAGCTCAAAACACTACGGCAAGTTTCCCTGAAAAGGGATGAAGAAAATGTATACATGTACAATACAATACAATACAATACAATCAGCTGAAGTTTCACAGCCATTGGCTTCCTATATGGGTGAATGACCAGAGCATACTTTGCCCTGTATGTTACGTAACCAATGTAATAGAATATCTCAGCTTGAGTTGAAAGTAAACTAGAGCAAAAATCGGTTTTGGAAATCAATCTATACGAAGTACTTTAGTGGTCTGTGTTTGGAGTTCTCGGTGAAGCCATAAGGGTATTCCGATATGTTTTCAAGAGCGCTTCTTACACGCTTCCTTTACTACTACAACCATTTTACACTCACTCACATTACGGATTAAAACGTTAAAAAAAAAGAGGAAGAAGAGTGAGTGAGAGAGAGAGAGGGGGGAGGGAGGGAGACAGAGAGCGAGATAGAGAGACAGTGAGTGAGTGAGTGAGTGAGAGAGGGATACAGAGAGAGAGAGAGAGAGAGTGAGTGAGTGAGTGAG
>JAUELK010218519.1:0-10415 GCA_031471215.1 Gastropteron pacificum | reverse complement strand
CCCCCCCCCCCCCCCCCCCCCCCCCCCCCCCCCCCCCCCCCCCCCCCCCCCCCCCCCAATAATTGGTGGGGGTTGTTTATACCAGTGCACTTTATAGTCTGGAATTATGGTACCTGTGCGTTTGTGCTTGAATGTACATGTGTGTGCATGGATGTGTATATGTGTAGTTTGAATTGTGGCTAGTTGTAAGCCCTGACCCCCTGTATGGCCATAGTGTTGTGCCATAGTGTTGTCCTGTGAAGTTCTGGGTAGACAAGATCTCAACAAGTGTGTACTGTGTGGTCAATGTGTGCACGAGGCAGGAGGACAGAATACTTACACAATCCATCATGTCGTCACTGATCATGCCATTCAACTCATACAAGTTACAAGGAAGGAACTCTGGAGACTTTGTTTGGCTTTGTGAATGTGACGACACCCACAGTCCACGTTGTGAAATCCATACAGCTGTATCTGAAAGACATCTCACTGTTTTTATCTTTTATTGCAATGCTGATGTGAAATTAAGGACTTTTTTGTGCTAAGAAGCTTACTTTTTACATTGCTAAAAGATTGCTCTGTTACTTTCAAATAGAGGAAGTACTTTGTGTAATGTTTGATCTAGATTGAAATCTGAAAGTACAATAATGAGAAATGTTATTGTGATGTTGAATAACAACAACAGCAGCAACAACAGGTGTACTGGTTCGGAAACTCATTTGACTTGTGTCATTTCATATTTTACAAAAATGCAGAGTAGAGCATTCAAATTATGACTTTCTCATTTTATTGTAAGAAGTTTTTCATGGTTTTAGCTTTATTCAAATCAAACTGTCTAATTCATTTTAGGAATGTTTTCTGTTACACATGCACTCCTCATATCATTACTCTTTTTTCCTTCTGTTGGTTTCAAATGACTTTCATGTCTTTCCCTGATTTTGCATTTCATATTGTCCTATATAGTCTACTTTAGCCCATGGTTTATCTTCATGAAGATGTGTACATGGTAATTGTTACAATGCATTACTAAATGTGCCAAACTTTGATTAGATTGGTATGGATGGTATGTGCTCATCGAGGAAGTCTTTGTTTTTGTCAGCCATGATGCACAATTACAGGAAAGCATGAAAAATAAGATGCTCAGAGAGTATGCTCCTTAATCGTGAAAAGCTTTAAACACTTAACACGACATCATTTTGGGCCCCAAGTCTTAAACGCTTCCTAAATCTGTCTTAGACTATATCAAAATCAATTATGGTATATGATTTGATTGATGAATGGTGCAGTTAATGCCACACATAATTATCAGCAATGAAGACGGCAGTGGATTGTAGATATTTGTTGAATTTATAATAACAAGTTATTGCAAATATGACGAAAACAAAGTGAATATGCACAGTGCCCTGATGCACTTCACAATACATAATAAACTGTTATATATAGCCTACATGTACTGTGATGAAGAATTGAGCAGCGGTTCAATAACTGATAAGTAAAAAGCAGGGCCTTCAGGCCTATTATTTGTGGATGGAATTTGAATTAAACATTTGTTTCTTGATCTCAGTATTTGTGCATTATAGACTAAGTAGGGTGTTAATGTTGATAAATCCACTTGATACACTTGTTATAGTATCATTATAGTATGTCTTGTTAGGGTCATGGTGTGCATAAGTCCAGATGAGCCAGTCTAAATATGAGCACATTTAATCTATTTTGGTGATGTGTTGTGCTTTAAATAGAAGCTCTGTCAATCAAACAGTCAGTATTTTTTGGTATTATTGAGAATGGTATGAATTTTCTTTTTGTGAAATGATCCTTTTCTGTATAAGTGTTTGATGTTTGACCTTTGGATTACTGCTGGTGACCTACATCATGTGTGATATATAACTTTCCTGGACACAATAGTTCTTACTTTGTTTTTCATTTCACATGGATACAGTTGTACGAGTGTTTGACGTATTCTATGATATTGATATTGTCATTGTTATGTGTTTATCTGTTTGAAGTTGACCAGGGCATGATATTTCAAGTTGAAAACATAATCATAATATCCCACCAAAGATATATAGAAGTTAGATAGTTTGTCTGTGTGACCTATGGAGATTGAAGCTTTGAGCGTGTAAGACAATTTTTGCCTCTTAATCTTAATGAAACGTACGTTCAAGATATTGGGAATAGCATATGTGCTTCAATTTGTATAAAGTAGTGGATCATAAGACTGTCATGTCTTTCTCTGGAACACACCATCTTCTAGTTGCAGTTTAGGTCTGTCCATCTGACATCTTCTTCTCCTCTGTCTCTCTCTGCTCACACAGTGACAGTCTTTGAATCATGAATGATTGCAATCATAGATTGATCACATCTCATTCTCTTGTAAATGCAATGTTGTGTTTCATTCATTGCTTTGTTGTAGAACTTTGCCAAAGGAGCAAGTGAGAATTCTTTCAATGCAGGAATTCCTTTACTAATGAAAAAATACAGTCAGTGTCAAACATGTGAAGAACTGGTCATTTGTTTTGTCTTTTGTGAACATTGAAAATTGATCTATACATTTTGAGTTGCAACTTGTGTAGTGATTAGTGATCACGAATTAATTCAATTTATGACCATGCCATGGTGATTTATCTTGTCTGTAGTAGTCAAGCTTTCTGTGGGTATTTATAAATACAGCTTGAACTAATGTATGGTATCACAAAAAGAACAAAATGGAAAAGCACTTGTGTGCCCAAGTAATGAACATGCTTCATCAGAGTGGCTGTAAAGCGCTTTGAGCTTGCTGTAGAGTGGGGCTGAAAAGCACTTTACAGCTATTATCTTTATCATCATCTCTCTCTTTTTCATTATTATCGTCATGTCAGTTTGCTGTGTGTCCACTAAAAACTAATGACTTACGAACATGTTGCTTCAATGTCATCGTTCAGGGCAATCAACCTGCACTTGTTTCCACATACATGTACGTCGTCAGTGTATCATCATGTGTATTCTGTTGCCATATCACCAGTTCTTACCTCTGATTGATACTCACACTGTACTCTCAGAGGTTCCTCAGGTCCTTACAGAACAGTTTTTGTATTTGTTATTATTGTCATAATGTATATCCTGATGAGTTGTTAGGACAGGTCAAGTTTTATCTTCTTCCAAAATAATTTCCATAGTCGCAACGGTCAGTTTTTCATGTACTTTAACCCATATTTATTACAGTTATGAGTATCCAAACTCTTCTAAATCTGCTTTCAATGGCAAAAGTAGTTGGCCTATACCCCTAAAACATTTATTAATGTTAGCAAAATAGTCTTAAAAAACATTTTGTAAAAATTTGGCCCATATTATGTATCATCTTTTATCAAGTGCTGGGCCCTTGTTTATTTTCTGCTTTTAAGAGAGCTAGGCCCTTAAGTTCTTTCTGTTTTTAAGAGTAAATGTGAGGCCCCTTTGTGTTTTTTTGTTGTACAAAGGAGCCGTTAAATCAAAATCATTCACTTGAATATGTTCCTTCAGTGCTTTGGGCACTTAATAGCCCTAAGATACACATATTTAATAAAAAAGGTTATGTTGCAATTTATTTATATAGTAGTACTACTAATAATACAACTATCCGACCAGTGCCGCCCACTTTTAATCCTGTGTCCTGGGTCAGGCGACATCACACCATAGCACACGCCTTGCGAAGCGACATGTGTTATTTGGTAGACAATCCAACAATAGAAATGTAAAGGGGGTTGCTTAAAAAGTGTCATTGTCATGGCTTGTCGAACTTCTTAGAATTCCAAATAATTGAAACAATATTGATTTGAAAAAAGAAACTGTTGTAAGGTTAGAGTTCCTTTTTAAGACACCACAGAGAATGTTTAACCTGAGAGTTCAGTGGTTCTTGAGCCTTCTTGGGGACACACATTCTGTATTCTGTAACTGTAAAGTTGTGAATATTCAACTCTTTTCCATTTCAATACGAATCAAATGGACTTACTACACTAATTTCCTTGGTTTTACTTGTACATTTACCACTGATGTTGTCAATCCTCCAATAGAATTAGAACCAAAGTCATCAGTGAACAACCGGAAAGTGTATTGCCTCATCATTTGTTGGCTAGTCTAGACAGTCAAATAGATCCAAGAATAGTAACAACCTATCCTGGCCCCCCTCCCTTACACATCACCACACTCACTGGCGTAGGATGTTGTTTACTAATACTATGATTTAATTGACAATATGAATGTGATATATTGTGTATTATGATATCAGTTTATCATGTAGACTTTTTGAAGTCTTGCATTGTCATTGTGACATTCTATAATGTGTAGGCATATCTGTTGGTCTCCACTGTGGAGGCATTGATGTGTTCCAATGTGTCTGAAATATACAGTAACATGAAATGTCTTGTACACTGTGTTTGACTTCAATCATTTCTTTTGTGGCCGATAGTGATACATCATGTCTTTACTCAGGTTTTGCAAATCTTTACAGCTGGCCACACACCTATGATTCGAGCTGATGCAAGCCGATTGGTCTTTTCAGATTGTAGTGTAGGTGTGTGTGATGACTTGAAGTTTGCACTAGCCGATTTGTTCAATTTGATTTGGCTTGCAGTGGACCAGATTTTGTTTGGTGTTTTGCCAATTTTTACTCCTCTGTGATCCTTACTTTCTTTCTTTTTTTTCCAATACAAAATAGAGGGCACATACAAACATCTCTTCTTGAACTTGAAGGCATTTTTGGTGTGTGACTGGCGCAAGGGACTACATGTGCTTAGTGGTAAGTTAAGTTGTAATTTCTTGAAGTTCTGTTCTGTCAACTATTGCTGGTGGTCCTTTACGAGTTTAACTGTGAGTCAATATGCTCAACTGAAGAAAGTACAAATAAAGGTAGGCGATATACTGAACACATAACAACTAATACCATTATACCAAGCACACCTGAATCCTGTTGAATATTGATTATTGACCTTTATTCACACAAATTGCACACAATATGTATCTGGAAATGACTACCTGAGTGGCATTTAACCATACCTGTTCTAAGATTAGTGTGTGAAGGAGAGGTTGGGGAAGGGTCATTATTTTGTTTTCTTCGGTTTCTAGTGTTACAAAGACAATAATACTACTAACTGTATCAATGCTGCATAAGGCAAAACACATTTGATGTAAGAAAATAGCATTAATTCAGCATAATATTGAGAAGTGAAAATCCAAATTGTTGGACAAATGGATGAAATCAAGTTTCTCTTTAATTTTGCTAGATGTTTTGGTTTTCAAAATACATGTAGTACTATTACAATTAACAATAATCTTGATTCTGGTTAATAGTAATAGAATTGTGTTTGGAGGAGGCAGACAACACATACATGCATGCATGGCTTTACTGTAAGTACAAGAAAAAGGACACACTGCGCGATCTGCAATTAGTTATGAACATATCACACTTCATAGCTCTTGACAAAATCAGTCAGATCTCCTAAGACTGTAACAATGAAGAAAAGGCCCTCAATAAACATCACCAAATTAGTACTGCCATTCAATCCTATACAAACTGCTGGTATTAATGGAACAATACATTATCTGAGTGCGTTGACTCACCTTCTAAATTGAACGTAGTCTCTAGAATATCAAACTACAAAATCTAAACAAAGCATATCACTGGAAAATTATAACTGCATTTCCCGCCTTATGTAATTAGCAATGCCAAATATTTGTGAATGTTTAAGATAGCATTGTTAAAATTAAAATTATCAATACTTTAATTCAACCATAAAACTTTTGCTTCTTTCTCTGAGCGTAATTTTGAAATCTTGTTACATTGTCAAAAGACACATCAAATTCTACCTCTGATAAAAAGGCAAAAGAGAAATCTTATGTTAAACCAATAAATGGATAATAATAATACAGTTCCTCTCCCATGGATTTCAATACCAACAGCTTAAGTCTGTACTAAGAAAAGTAAAAGATGATGAGATAAGCTTAAAAAAACAAATGTAAATGCAATGATGATCAGGCTGATTATAACTTCCATTCCATACAAAAATAAAATAAAACAATAATACAGAGTACACATCTCTGAGGGAGTAACTCTATGCTCAACATCCACAGATCCTTTTCAGCCTGTAGAATAATGAATACATCTGACCGTTTCAAAACAGACAGACAAGTTGTATGAAAGCTTATAACTATAATATATATAATAACTGTCACCATGTGGTAAAGCAAAGAGTGCATGAGGTCATTAAATAAAACACATTGAATGAAATCACAACCATAACACAAAATAATGTATTTTCTAGGGGTCAGCCCGATCTGGGGACACAGTTTAAGTTGGGATTTTACAGCCATAGTGACAACGTACATTGTCGTTTAAGATGTGGAATCTACTTCTGTCTCAAACAGGGCGAGTGTGGATAGTCATTAATTCTCCATATGACCAATGTTCAAAATACCTGCTTGAATCAAATGTAAATGATTGACACAAGAAAATTGTTTGGTGCAGCCTATGGACATAAGAATTAGTCATTGACTTTCAAATGATGCATACAAACGAAAATGAATAAAAACACAAAACTAAAAGCTGACAGTCTGACACAATAATACAAACATTTCATTCAGTAAATCCACAAATCAGTTGATCTCATGATTGGTCAAAGTTAACTAATTTATGTTGTACTCATTTGACTGCCACCTGCAAATTCGGGCACACTGTGCTTTACCTTAGTGTGAAATATTTTGATAATAATGCTGAGACAAAAACCCTTTGTATTTGCAAGTTTTTTTTACATTTTTTTCTTTTAAAATTTGATTTCGCTGGGAAAATAGACTTTGTGACATTCCATGTGAACAATGAAACCTGGTGTTTGATAGGTTGATTGCACCAACAGAGATGGAAGATGAAAAGTGCTCATTGCTTGTAAAACTGTGGTGTGGACTTCCTATGGGAGGGATACTTGATTAACTCCTTCACTCCATAACTCTTATCCGCAACAGTTGTACTTGAAGTAAACATGTCATTGAAACATTGAAAGAAAACTCGAGACTAGCTGATTACAGCAACTTTCCACTGCAAAATGCAGCTGACTGGGCTCAATGAATTAATTTCATAACATGACATGAGAAAGAAAATATAGGCAAAGAACTTCTTTCTGTTGAGTTTCCAGTTGTGCTTATCACAATTAATTGTTAACTGACTCTTTTGCTTCCTTTTAGATAAATTTGTACATTCTGTTTCGTTGATGTCATTGAAATCTGCCTTTCAGGAGACAGACTAGATCCAGGTGAGATTCCGTTTGTTATGTGCAAAGATACAGTCTCGTAAACAACATACAATCTTAATGCAAAATGTGGTTATAAATAACAGGTTAGGTTGAAAGGGGTGATGTTGGGATGGAGAAGAAGTGAAAAGAATTTGGAAGTTGCTATTTATAAGAACAAGGCTTGATAGGAGTTAGCTGGTTTAACTTTAACAATGGGGTAGTGGCAGTGGTATTGACAGAGAGAGAGAAGGGGGGGGGGAGGTTGTCTTAACTGATCAGGCTAGAAAATCTTCCCATTGATACTTCGACAGATTTGTTAAAGAAATGCTGAATTGTTTTCTTTTGCTTCTAATACAAGTCTATAGAATGGACTTGAAAAGGAAGACAAAGTTACATTACTTAGCTTGAATTTTAAAGCTGAGGTCATGTTGTTAGAAGAGTATGTTAAAGGGTGGAGAAAACAAGAAAAGAAAAAGAAGATTCCATCTAGTCTTGTGAAGACAATGTTACTCAGTGAAGGCCCAAGTCGGTTAGAATTGAAACTAACAGTCTGGCCAAGATGGAAACAAACAAAAAACAACAAATAAACAAACAAACAAAAATAATAAAATGTGCAGTTTTCTTTACATGTATGAAAAGAAAAATAATGGGTAAAAGAGCAATTGTAAATGAAACATGATAAATCTAATGATGATAGAAATCTGAAAAGTTGCCCCATCAGTGAGGAGAGGCCATTCTGTTTCCTTTGCCATTCAAAGTAGTGTGACACTCGGGCCAATCTCAAATGACTTTCTGATTTGTCTGTATAGAGAATACCAGTGTAAACGACTACTTAGCCTTCTCAATTCAAGCCTATAGAAAACAGTGAAATGTATACCACTACCACAGACCTTTCTTTTGAACTGAATTAAGGTAAACAAAGTAAACAAGTCACTGAGGTAACAGAAAAATGACACAGCAGCAACTGACTTCGAGAAGTTTGACACAGAATACTTTGTATCTGAAAATATCCATTCAATTCCTAGTGCCAGTTGTGGTGTGTTCTGTCTACAACCAATACTACCAATATGAGCACAGAGCTTACAGGGAAGGTGGAGATTTTGCTGACATCAAACTGTCTCACCAATATCTGTCCATTGTAAATGGAAACAAATGTGAAGATTAAAAGCACAAAGAAAACTGCAAAGACTTGATAAAACACAATACTTGGTTAATGATTTAAAAATAACTTTAGTTGTAACTTGCCAGTAACAAATCCATCAAGTAGAAATGTGTTTGACTTTCATAAAACAATCATGATGGAATGCTATCTTTTCTCCCTCAACCGTACAATCACATGGTTTAGGCTACATTAAAATCATAGCAAGCTCCATTCAGTAGGGTGTGAAGACATGATGTCACAGCAAGGCTTGGACTTGAACTGAATGATCATGAGTTTCTATTGGCAAGGAATGCAACATTGTCAGTGATGACAGAAGTTTACATGCCACATCACTACATGTTAGATCACTCAAGATTTATTTACAGAATCATTAAAAGTAGTTCAACTGTGTATATATACCTTTTTTGTTTCATCCATTAAGCATACATATTTCAAATCTCTCTATAAAACAAAATGACATTTTTACATATTTGCATTGAAAGACAGGCAGACATTCCCGTTTGCCTTGAAGAATACACAAACTCTCCTTGCATGCCGCCAGAAGCACCAGAGTTGCACATGCTGCATGTGCCTAACCACCTTGACTCACCCACCCTCCCATACCAATACTGTACAAGTAAAACTGCCATTTGACTATCATCAGCAAACATCCTTGACTGCCATACCACTAAGAGTCCACACATTCTGCATCAAAGCTTGCCTATGGCAACAGACCGACTGGGACTTACAACTCATTGCCTATCACACAAGAGGCCACATCCCCTTTCTCAACTTCTTCAAGAGAGCCATGCAAAAACTGACATCCAAGTTACTTCAGTCTTTAGAGAAGTCTCTTATAGTAGAGCTAGATTAATGCCGATTGGATTGAACATAACCCTGTAGATACTTCACACCTTGGTGGTCTTAACTCCAAACTGACACAAACTGGGATACAGCCTTTCAAGTGATGGGCAACAAACTACAGCCAGCAGGTCTGTGAACTGTGATGTTCTCTGTCTGCCTAGGGCAGGCTTGGCCAGTCGTCTCACTGTACTGGTGGCTTCATCTACTCATCATCACTCTCACCATCACTAGAGAAGGTGCTCTTGATAGATAAAGCTGTTGGTTGTACCTGAAGCCGCCTGTGGAGAAATGAAACATTACATCAACAATGTGTTGAAAACTTCTCAGTGGTAAATAGCTTACATCCCAGTCAGTATTTTCAAGCATTTTTGTTGTGGTTCACATCTTTCTTGACAATTTGGTAATGTTTAAGATAACACTGTGTCTGTTTTCACCCTACAGGTGCTTGCTATCAAGCCTTGCCACGAAAGATTTCTAACCGATCCAACACTTTTTACACTTTCAATTACATATTGATGCATTCCAAAAACAATTGTGACGTATGATGCACATGAAATATGAAAACGGTTCTTCATCGAGCAAGTCAACTAAAACATGTTTCTTGCCAAGTGCCTATTATAGATGAAGGTAATGAGAAAAGTGAATGCCAAAATGTAGTCCATCAGTTTCCAGTGCAGTAGATGAGAACACAATGAGTGTCACTGTCAGTATAGACTTGAAAGGCACTCACCTGTAGCGGTCTAGCCATCCGTCCAGCATCTGTCGTGCCGCCAGGGGTCTCTTGCCCTGGTGTTGGGTGGTCACTAGTAAGCCCCCCTTGGTCTTCAGACAGGGCAGCCACTCTCTCAACACTTGCTCTTCTCTGCCCACCTGGGAAAAGGAGATGAAGAAAACTTGTTACAAGCTACATGATTATGATAGTGATGTGATAACTTTCCCCCATGAGCTAGGACACAAATGAGAAAGAAATATTCACAAATAATTCACTATCCACTAAGCTGTTTGACCAATCAGGTGATAGGATGTAAATAAAATGATAACATGTAAAATAAAAAGAGACAAACAAATAAAACAAGGATAGAACAGGATTTTGTCATGGTTGACCTATCATATCAATGTGACATTTAAAAAAAATTTATAGTACACTAGCAGAGTACTGGGGGGGGGGGGGGGGGGGGGGGGGGGGGGGGGGGGGG
>JAUELK010218508.1:0-10415 GCA_031471215.1 Gastropteron pacificum | reverse complement strand
CGGGTACCCATTTTACACCTGGGTGAGGTGAGAAAGTCGTGACAAAGTACATGTACCTTTTCCAAGAGTACACCTGGATAAGAAAATACTCTCAAATCCAAATATGTTGATTTCATTTTTACTCACTCACAGAGATGTTCCCGTCCTTGGTGAAGTATTGTGAGCGGATGAAGTCTGCCTTTTGGTCGGACTGGGATGAGCGAGTGACTCACCAACACACGTGCTCACACACCGAGACCAGCCCGAGCACACAGGCCAACAACAACACACCAGACGAGAGTGGTGACAAAACAACTGCTAATGGTAGCAACAACACAAGCACACAGGCCAACAACAACACACCAGACGAGAGTGGTGACAAAACAACTGCTAATGGTAGCAACAACACAAACACACAGGAAAACAACACCACACCAGACGAGAGTGGCGGCAAAACGACTGTCAATGGTACCAACAGCACAAGCACACAGGACAACAACAACACACTGAACGAGAACGGCGGCAAAGCTACAGTTAACGGTGCCAGAGACTGAGGAGAGAGGGAGACATGCAAGAAAGCTAAACCTTTTTTTTTGCGAAATTGGGTCAGTCCTATATCATAGCGCTGGTGGTAACACATACACATACGCAGCACCCACTCCTTGCCTCTTTCTCTCTATTATTATATAGTATAGGAAAAGGCTTACGATTAATCAACTCGCTTATGGCTTACTGTGTTGCCAACACACGCACGTCCTTCCTCTTTCTCTCTATATATAGAACAAGTGGACAGAGAGACCGTTAATTTTAGAAAGAATTAGCTATCGGGTAGAGCCTTTAAATTTGACAGTAATTCAAATTCAAGATATTGGTACCACAGAGAAGTTCCCGGCTATGGTGGAATACTGTGAGCAGAAAAGCGTATTACAAATTGCGGCGGTCTTATTATGAATTAGTAGAGGATGGTGTGTCATTCTGTCAGTTGGTTTTCTGAATCATTGTTTTGTTCTGAATGGATGTCGGAAAGGATGTCTGAATGGATGTCTGCTGAATAGATTTCTGAATGGATGTTTGATTCATGCTGTCAATGTCAATATTGCCTGTATAAACAATAATTTTACATGGAAGAAAATTATTACTAAATGGCATTTATTGATGTATTACATTCCACTTTGCACAGTATACAGGCCCTACAGCAAGTAACAAGCTCAAAGTTTTTAACAAGCATCTTCACCACCATCACCACCACCATCGTCATTAATCATCACATCATCATCATCCTATTCATCCTCATCCATCAACATCCTCCTCCTCCTCATCATCACCACCACCATCCTCCTCCTCCTCATCATCACCACCACCATCATCCTCCTCCTCCTCATCATCCACCAACATCATCACATAATTCACATCATCATTATTAATTTGTTTTCATTATCATTATTATTAATATTATTATTATCAATAAATTAACATTCTTGCTGAGACGGAATACACAATAAAACTGTACATGTACAAACCTGCACTGTTTTTGTTTTAGTTTCGAGTTATACACCCTTAGCGACACTTTTAGATCATATAAGTATAAGAGGTGGGACCTACGTTTCGACGTTCGTCTCCGATAGGACGCGGGTGGAGAGCCATGAAAACTGCCCACACGACCCATGTCCAAAATACCCCACGGGGATTCGAACCCGGGTCGTCCGCTTGGCGAACAAAAGCGTTCTACGGATGGAAGTTATAGAGACTCTTAAACATGTGACTTCATGTAATTCAATTGAATGTTTATGCTGTTTGTTTGTTTGTTTGTTGTTGTTTTGTTTGTTTTCTAATTTGTATGGGGAGGGGTTCCCATAATGAACAACAGCAATAAATAAGGAATTAAGAAAACATGACGTCACACCAGTGCTGTTTTGTTGTGTCTCCTTCAAAATCATTGTGTAGATAGACCAAAATAGCACTGAGGTCGCGATGAAAACTCAAGAAGTAAGAAAGAAACAAGAGGAATGATAAGCAACGAATGTCCAGCTCATTTTGAAACATAAAGCTCCTTTTATTGTCACTGTCATGTGTTCCAATGCAAGGAGAGAAGAGAGTCAATGATGGCATCAAATCATTCACATAAAAAAGTCTTCATTCATCATCTCATTACAATGCAAGCAAATTAAGTCAATCAAGACTGCAATGAAATACTTCACAAGTATAAAGGAAACAAACAAACTTGGCAAAAGTCTACATAATATTTCTTCATTTCATAGTGCTACAGACAGGGTTCTCACCAAATCTGGGACATTTTTTTCAAGACCCCCACATTTTTGTCAAGACCCCAATTCGCGGCGAAAATAATGCCGCCTTGCATCAAGAATGGTCCGAAAAAGTCTACTATTATCAATGATAAAATGTCAAACTGAAATGTGCACTTACATATTTTGAAGTGTAGTCTTCAAACAACAGGTTTTAATTTTAACTATTGCAGTTGCAGTGCAAAACCTGAAAATATGGATAAGGATATTATTCTAATATGAAAATCTTTCCCCACTTTTTCCCAACCCATCGCAAAATTCCCAGCTTTTTCCCGACCTGGTACAGACAAATTACAAAAATTACCGATTAATTTGTATGGCGCTTTTTCTCGCTCTACAGCAAGCTCAAAGCGCCTGCTTATCATTATCATACATTCTGTAGTTGTGTGTGTATTATTTCTGTCTGTGGATTTGTGCGCTATACAATAGAAATGACTTTCTTCATCCTCATCATCATTCCACAACAACAAAAATAGCGATGAGCTGGCCCAAATATTAGAAGTACATATCACTGGTTTAGATAAATGAGATGAGCGGTCCAACTTGTTGAATCTAGCATAGCACCTCTAGGAAAATCACAACTCTTTATAATAATGATAAACATGTCGTTACAAACAAACAAGCAAATAAATAAAAGGAGTAAATAAAATAAAATAGAATATGTCATTGTCATGCACAACCTTATCGGTTCCTAAACCAGACCTAAAAAAAAACAACCATTATAAATTATGGGCAAATAATATATATGACTTATCGATCACTTTGAATTATAGAAATCTGTGAGTGTGAAAAATAAATAACATTGTCGTATAAAAACAACCAGGAGACACAATGTGCAGAAAGTTAGTTCTGTATTTAAGCTCTTCTGGTTTCTATAGCATGAAATAATATGAGGACATTTTCATAGCACTTTACCCCTGTCCAAAGCAAGATAAAGATTATTAACTTTTCCTTACGCATCTGCTGAGAGCGAATGATGCAACATTATTTATTTAGTTATAAATGTATAAATTTGGCCTCTGGCCTAATAAAACATTTGAACATTAACTTGATTAAAAATTAGAACTAAAAAAAACCTTCATTAAAACCAATAACTTCTTGAATAGTATAACTATAACAATGTATTGAAATATTCTGCCAAAACAAAGATGACTTCAGATTTCTATTTTTTCCATATTCAAACTACATAATGTACAACAGTTGGGAACTTTTCTTTTATATTCTATTCACAAGAGAAGAAATCAAGCTTAAGTTAAGCTTCAAAAAACATTGCTCAGCGTGGGCCCGAAAATCCAGCATTGGCGAGTGAAAAAGAGTTTTAAAAATAAACTACAATAAATCAATGGTATAAACCAAATATTTACAAGCACAAATAATGTTAAATATCTAGCAAGTTATCGTCTATATATAAAAAACAGAAGAGCCAAAGTTCACAATGTTAGTTCTTCTTCTTCTTCTTCTTCCAATTATGACTGCAGCCTCATATTGATATACATTATTATATTTATACAGAGGACTTTTGCAATCTAGCAATGCGACTCATTCTGTAATGCTTTTGAGGATATTGAAATACACACAGCAAATGTTATTAATAAAAGCATGTTTTTTTACTGGACTTAGGCTCTTCTGATTTTTATATGACCATATGATAATCTCAAATCCCTTACCTGCAGATTTTGCCGATGGATTAATAGCTATTATTGCTTCCATGATCAATTATCATGGCGTATATTGCACTGAAATAAGAGACATTTTGTGTGAGCGAGACTGTGACAAAAACTCTCTGACTGTTTTCATACTAACAAATGAGGTTTTTTTTTAGAAATGACCCGATTCTGTACTCACATGACTTCAGATAACCAACCAATCACATTAAACAGACCTTCCATTACTTAGCTTACAACTAAACTTCTGTTGTGTAGAATGATGAAGGAAGCGTTTCAAGAGTTGAACAGAGTTCGGACACCTTTAGATCTACTAAACAAAGAATGTAATTTGTCGGTCGATCTATACCGTGGCCTTATCATAGTAAAGCAAGAAAGTATAATACTATGACTTAAATAGAAACACCCTTCCCTTTTCTAACACCGAACAAGAACAAGAAAATTGGTAGTTATGTGTCAAATGTGTGTTTACACACAGGAGTGTCATGTGGTTATTATTATTCCAAATGCTCTTACTCTTATTATTATTATTGTGGATTTTTTTTTGGTCATGTGATTTCTAAAAAAAAATGTCCTCAATGAAACTGGCCTATTGGGAAGATCGGAAAAAAGATTCTCCTTAATTAAAGTAATATCAAATCTTGCATGAACCTTTAACAAAGCATCTATTAACAAGCTATACTGACTTATTATACTTTTATACGTATACTTATAGTTGTAGTCCCTTAGACGTTTGTCTGTTGGGGTACTTCTAAGGACTTGACAGCCAGTCTCCTCCATTCCTCTAAAGCTATACATGTTATATAATAATATACTAAAACAAATCTAAACAATACAACGGTGGGTAATGATAGCGCACGCATTCAACTCCAATAGGTCAGATCAGTACAGCAAAAACAAAACAAAACAAAAAAAGAATCAGGAAAAAAAAAAAAATTCCACTAGTTTCCACTTCCAACAAAATTATGTTAAAAAAGAAATTTTCAAAAGAAAGAAAGAACAAAAGAAAAAAAAGAAAGAAAGAAAGAAGAAGGTGATGGATGAGTCGGAAGGAAGGAAGAAATCATTGATGTCATAATAATATAATACTCACAAAATGTGGACAGCAAATGACCAATGAAATGGAATACGGTATGGTTTTGATTTTTGAACATCCGTTAAAATAATTATATAGCTTCTACGCCTACTCTTTATCATCTCATAAGAGGCTATATCAATCAGACTGTGCAGATCAAAGTGATAAATTCACCAACCTTTGCTGCTTACTTATTTAGCCATGGAAAATGGTGCAGAAATGCATCAAACCTCAAAGTGGGGCCCAAAAGACCATAGTGTTCAGAGACTGAAGGTGGCCAACACAAGACTAAGAAAGAAGAAGAAAAAAAAAAAACCTTCCTTTTTTCTTTAAAATTGTAGCATGACAAACTAAACTAATGGTAAGGAGTTATGCGGGGAAAATATATGCATGGTTTCTAATTTCATGAAATATATACAAAATGCCAAAGCTAATAATAACCAGCAGTTAATTATATGGTAAAACTTATGCAAGTGTTTCTTCTTCCTCATTCTGAATGATGATGATCAAACACTAGATGAACTTACAAAAATGAATAATTTACTCTATAATTAATGCCTCTTGTTGTATGACTAAATGACTATGAACAACAACAAAATTAAAAATACGAGTCTCATCATAATAATATTCATATGAGGGAAGAAAAAAAAAAAAAATAGCAGAAATCAACCAATTTGAAAACAGAACTGTCAGCAATGATCCAATCAAAGAATACAAGGGTAAAATGACAAATAAAACAAACAAAATGTAGGCCCATCCTAAAGTGAAATAAATTTTCTAAACAAAAAATCTTTTTTTTTATAAATGACAAAAAATGCATGCTTGAATTCATGATAATAGTAAACGGTATAAAAGCATATCAATAATTTAGATCATGATTCCCTGATTTTTTTTCAGACACAGCTACCTTGGGTCATATTTTTCTTGAAAAGGGGAGAAAAAAAAACACACACAACATATACAGTGTGATTTAAAAAAAATGTTAACACTATATTATGGGAGCTAGATCTATACACTTTATATTACATGTACCATGCACACCATGTGAAGTGCACACCATGTGAAGTGCACACCATGTGAAGTGCACACCATGTGAAGTGCACACCATGTGAAGTGCACACCATGCTAAGTGCACACCATGTGAAGTGCACACCATGTTAAGTGCACACCATGCTAAGTGCACACCGTGTTAAGTGCGCACTGTGTCAAACCTAAAATGTGTATGCAGATCTTACTGAAGACATAATTATCATAATATTGCCACATTCATGTACCATAAAGTACATAGCTCCAATATAGAGTGCTAACATTTTTTTTCGAATCACTCCGTATTTGAAGGAATTCAGAACTGGTGTAAAGAGTGGTAACATGTCATGCAATAGGCATGCAATGCTACAACTGTCATGGAACCAAGTATACATTGTGTAATCAATTGAGTAATTCAATACCTTGACAAAGCAAAAACAGGAATCTGAGATAAAACTTGTATTCAAGTTTAGAGTTGAGGTTTCATCCCTCTAGGAACACAGTCTTCGGCCGGCCCAGCAACATAATTGTATTGTATTGTATTGTATACACTTTCTTCATCCTTTCTCAGGGAAATTTGCCTTAGTGTTATGAGCTCCGTTTTTCGCTGAAGCCAACGCGCAGTCGCCACAGAGCAGATCTTGGGTCATTCAAAAAGTGGGACCGACCCGATCTACTTGTTAACTAACTCATTCCGTACTTGGCCATATCTGGGTGATGACAGAACACGCCCATTTGCATCGGCCCAAATGGTCACTCAAGGTCTATAATAATAATAATAATAAAGAACACTTATAGAGCGCTCATCCCTCAGTCGGCTCTGAGGTCTATAAATATATTTTATGCTAATTCTACTGGACCAAATATCATCGAACTATATACTAAGCACATTCTTTCGATTCTGCTTATTATTACACGCAACAACAAAAATCCTCTACATCTCTTCTATTTATGTCTGGATTCCTTAGATTTTTGTTGTGGAGAAAATATAGGACCTGAGTAATTGGGTTGTGGATTTAACTCAAATCTGTGGCTTACACTAGGACATTTTTAAAGGGACGAAATATGTCATGTTGTCATTGTATGCATGCATTCATTTCATCATTATTGCTTTAAAGCCCAGAGATTCCTTTGGATAGATGGTATACAAATGACTCTTATTATCATTCTTATCATTCTACTATACATCAGAACTACAATGTCTCAAAAAAGAAACACATAATTACTACAGCATGCAATATGTTCCAACGTATCGTTGCTTTGAATGTAGACAAAAGAAATCACTGAAACTTTGTGTCATTTTCGATCCTTATTTTCTGTTATAAAGAAGGAGAAACACAATATTGGAAGAATCCATGTTTGGCCTTGTATGTAACCCTTAGCTTTCCACCTTTAGCAGGGGTATCAAGGTATGCATTACACTTTATCTTATCAAGATGTCCGTTATAGTATTATATATTTGTATATATTTAATGTATTGCTAACAAACGGCTCATACCAAATTTCCATGATTGGATCAATAAAGTCTATCTAATCTTATCTTATTTTATCTTATACTTTATCTTACGTGTGCGTTACACTTCATCTAAAGAAAACAGACGTGACAATGCTGCATCGAATCGCACGACGACCGATCCGAAACCTCACCAACCAACATCACATGACTTGACGTACGCCTCTTAATTCCTTGTGGAACAAAGTGACGCAACGTCAACAGCAACATCATCACATACACATACATGTAATCATAATAATTGAGTTGACAAAAGAATCATAGGAATAACTACAGTGTACAAATACAACAGTAGTAAGTAATAATAAATGGTTGACAGGAATGGCAGGGTATAGAAGTATAACAAGAATCATTGCATGCGTGCTGGGGACAGCGTCGTGTGTATGGCGGCGATACAGGATGGATGGATATATCATTATATCAATGGTTACTGGGCCAGAGTATTTATAAAAGATGTACAAACATTTGCAATAAACCCTTTGCTGTATTGCTAATGCATGAATCGCTTCAACAGTTTTTTTGCTTAATTATATTTTCATCTGGGTTTAACTTGGTCCGGAGGGGTCTAGTGACTGCATTGCACAAATGCATTGAGTGAACGAGGGGCCAATTTGAAGGCCCTTCAGTCCCAGGTTGCAGAGCTAGACTGCTATGGCCAAAAGAAGAAAAAAAGTCACACGAAACTAAAATTCAAAACGTGTTTCAACTCAAGTTTGATAGATCCTTAAAAGATTATCAATGTGTCATTAAACACAAATGTTGCATTTGCTGGCCCCTTGTCCATGCAGTTGTGCAATACAGTCACAAGACCCAGTTGACCTCAGTAGAGCAGAATGTTTGTACATCTTGTATAAAGTGGCAAAGATATGAATGAAGAGTTGGGACATTAGAGGAGATTTGAGAGTACAAACAATCCAGTCATAGTTATTATAAAATCAACATGAAATCATCTTCGAATGATAATAGTAATAGTATTCATAATGATAATAATAATACGAAAAAATGATGCTAAAAAAAAAAAGTAAGTAATATGTAATAATAATAATAGTTATCACCATCATTTTTATAATAATGAATAAAGAGACAACAATGATTAATATGAAAATTCATTATTGACAAGTCCCCATTGGTTTTGCTTATCATCGGGAAGATCAATGTGTTTTGGAATATCGTAGTCATCCATAGATATAGATAATATAATTACAATATGATGATGAGTACATTGTACATGGATGGACAAGAGAAATAGAAAAGAGAGAAATCATACACAAACACAGTAGCATTAGGGGTGAAAAATGCAACCTTAGAATACTTAGAAAAAAGCCTGAAATACCAAGTCACCAATTCAAAAGGCCGGAAACAATGCGCGATGCCTCTCCGCTCTCCATAAACAAATTAACTACTCTGACTATTATTAATATTACACTATGTAACTCACTGGGGACCAAGGACGAGATGTCTTGTCTTCACCATACATGCATAGAGGACCAAGTCAGTGGTAAACATTTTTTTTTAAATGTACTTAACATACAAGAAATCTGATGGTAACACTGGATTCAGCAGATCACAAACTTGCCTGGTCGCAAGTGAGTTAATTCGGGCAATCAAAATCGGGTGGGTCCAGGATATGTTTACTGTGATTTTGTCCTGCGACCGCAATTAAATAAATAAAGCCAGAGCCTTCAGTTGAAACAATGAACACTTTTGGATTTCAGACGGCACAGTAAAAAGTGAAAGCCCAATTCCTTGAATGTGTTAAATAAAATGCTCACTTGAAGAAGAAGACAAACGAGTCCCCAAGTAAGTGTCAGGGCATCAAGGTAAGTTAGTAAGCTAGTTCATCTTTGAGTTTGAGTAAGTAGGTTTTTTTTTAATTCAGTTAATTTGGGTTCAACGGTACATTCAACACAACAAACAGGTTATATCAGTCCCAAAAGAAGAAACATGTCCGACGAAACTCAAATTCCAAACGTTTTTCAATTTAACTTTGTAAGATCATTTCAAAAAACGTTTTGCATATTTCTTTTTTCCCCATTTCTTCGCAGTAAGTAGCTCAATCTTTTTTCCTTTTTTTTTTTCAACACAAACAACCGGGAAGCCAGAGAGAATATAATAAATAATGACAATTTCAAAAAGATGATAATTCAACATGCAGACAATACAAAGTTGATCTTTTTTTTCCATCTGTTTTTAAGACAATGAAAACAAATGCTATTCTTTAGGGTTGGGTTTTTTTTTTCTGTTCCTTTAGTGGTGGTAAATATATCTATGATGTCGAAGGAGGTGAAAAAAATGTATACAAAACAATAAAAAGAAGGAAGGCACAGCAAACGAAAAGAAAGGAAACAATTGTATTGGGACAAGTCAAGTATAAAATATGATAGAAGTAATACTTATAAAAAAAGCAGTTCTATTTTACAACAACGAGGATTAATTTATTAAAACTTAGGCAAATTGGCATATTCAGGCATGGGGGATAGGAGGAGGAAAAGAGAGAGCACATTCAGCAAATAGTACTACATCTATATACAAAATATAAATAGTACTACATCTATATACAAAATATAAATATTGCTATCCAGCGGATTAATGTCTGGGAGTTAGGGGGGGGGGAGAGAAGAAAATCCATTACAATGTGTGTATGAGACATAGTGTATAGAGTTAGTGAGAGAGAGAGAGAGAGTGGTTTGTGTGTGTGTGTGTGTGTGTGAGTGTGTGTGTGTGTGTGTGTGTGTGTGTGTGAGAGAGAAACAGATGGACAGACAGACAGATGGAGAGTATAGATAGATACATAGATAGATAGATAGATAGATAGATAGATAGATAGATAGATAGATAGATAGATAGATAGATAG
>JAUELK010218497.1:0-10416 GCA_031471215.1 Gastropteron pacificum | reverse complement strand
TCTCCCCCCACCCCCCCCCCCCCCCCCCCCAAGTGCCTTTTCCTAACTTTCTATCTGTTTTATTCTACGGTTTAAACAAGGAAGCTAGTTCATCTATAAAGGCACGTGCTAATTGTGAGATGTATAGGCTTTACAACTAATTACTGTATGTATACTGCCGTTCAATTCTCTTTTATTACATTTAAAGACTTATTTGATCGTTTTTAATTATCTAACTAGATATAGCAGTAACTTCTTCACAGCTAATTCAGCACTGTTCCCCTTTTCCCCTTTGTATGTAGACGAGTTCACACATATGTTCATTGTTACTTTTTTTTCACAAAAGGAATCCCACCTGAAAATTCGGGGTCTCAGAAAGACAAGTGAGTAAAATGATAACTATTGTCTTGTCCTCGCAGTGTCACAATGTTTTGAGTCCTCACCCTCCCGATTTTGTTTTTTCTTTAAAAAATTGTATTACGAAATAAAAAATGGTCATGAATTAATCTACTCAAGCAAAAATGAAAATTACGGAGAACGTGAAAAGGAAAAAGACATACACTGCAACCCCTCTATAGCGACACGTCGGGACCCGGGAAAATGTCGCTACAATTTTATTTTACACTGGATAAAGGTAACCCAAGGTCGTCAATGGTTTCTCTCCTTTTTTTAAAAGTTGGTTCGTAAATTATGAACTTCAGTGTAGAATTGGGACCATGCGAAGACTTGTTGTCTCACCACACACAGGTGCATATTATTTGAGCACCAGGAACATAATATCAACATGCTTTAACGTCGCAATAGACTTTCTGCTGTCATTCCATAACCATTCAAAGCAGTGCATTACATTAAGCAGATAGTGGGACATGTAAAGTCAGATGACTACACTGAAAGGCTGTAGAACCAGACAAATAGGTTTATTTTTTGTGTATACTGTATTGATCCCTTCTCAGGGAAATTCGCCTTTGTGTCATGAGCTCCGCTTTTCGCTGAAGCCAACACGCAGATGCCGCAGAGCACTTTTTTTTTTTTGCGGGGGGGGGGGGGGGGGGGGGGGGAAGTTATGATGGGAATTAGTTTTGAATTTTGCCCGGACAGCGATGATAACTGGCCTACTCTTCATCGATTTCAAACTGCCAAGGGAGCTTTAACGTGCGAGGAACTCCGAGTTTATCGTCCTTATCCGAGAAGACTATTTATTCGGTCAAGGAGACCAGAGGCTGAAAAACACTCAAAGTGAGCACCAACTTTGAGTTCGCTCAGGCTTAGATCGAACCTGCGACCCCTCTGTCAACAACTTGGTATTGGCTGATTGGCGCTTTACCTAGTGTGCTAGCACGCCCCCAAATCCAGTTTTTGTCCCAATGAAAGTAAACTTATTAAGTAAGGAAAGAGTCCAACCACGCAAACCTTTCACAGAAGAACCCGAAGAGCCTGGGGTGCCAGTCAAGGAAAATATCAAAGTCAAACCCAGTGGCCGCTCAAGGCCGTTGCCTGAGCACTCTAGGGTTGCCGACTACGTCGCGGACTTGAATCGACACAGTATGATGACTGACAGAAGCAGGTTGGTACTCTGTCACTGCCACTTAATAAAACAAGAACAAAGACAACAACAACAACAATTTCTACCTGTGTCATCTCTGTTCCAGAGGTCGACGTACTATAGGTCTACAACAACAACAACAACAACAACAATAACAACAACAAACAATAACTTCTTCTTCTACCCGTGTCATCTCTGATGCAGAGGTCGACGTGCTACAGCGTTTCACAGTTTACGATCCTGTGCTTTCCTGTTGCATTCACACCAAAGTTTTCCCCTTCATCTGGACCTTCACATTTTATCTGAAGATTGTGGTGGCATATAATGTGCCCAAAGTAGATCAATTTACGGACTTTAATAGCGACTAGCAGTTTACGAGTCACCTTTAGTTTCTGACAACATGACCCAGAAGCGCCAGATAGCCTACAATAGTTTCCGCTTAAGAACATGCCTCTCGGGCTTTTTTCAATGTCTTTTAAAAGGAGAAACTCTTCTTGCTGTTGAGAAATATTACGAGCTCTATAGTTAAGCACAGCCCTGGACACCAACCAAGTCATCATGGGATTTTTGCAGAGCATTGTTTTAAACAATCTTCTTCTTTTAAAATTCTTTTATATTGACAGCAAGAGCGAACTGCGACACTGGTCTTGGATGTCAAAGTTTCCCAAGCGTCTGTGTGATCTTCCCATGCACGCTCTAGTGGTGAAATGGCGATTACGGCACAACATACCCAATTACACAATGGACTATGTCTGCCACATCCTATCCAGGTAAGCGTCCACATTTTGATGGGTTGTTGTTGTTGTTTTGATAAGGCACTAGGTATGAGTTCTTCACCCTTTAGATTTAGAGTGGTCTATAGAGCCCTGGCAGCGTATCTCTGCAACCCAGGACTGGAGGGCCTTAAAATGGAGCCACGAGACCTCTCTGGACCTGATGACTGTTATGTGCAATGCAGTCTTTGAGTTGATACTGCCAATATTCAAACTGATAGTACTTATTTAATTAGTAAGGGTACTAGTAGTATTATACGTTCAAGAGAAGTCTAGCCAGGTCGAAACAAGTCTTTGTAAAGCAAAACAATTATTAGAAAGGCAAAACAAGTCTATTTATAGCAATGGTGGGCACAGCCCTTTTCAGCACAAGATCGGTGGGCTTGAGGTCTAGCTGGGCATGACCGAGACAAGCAGGCCAGAAATCCAATCTTTCTATACTAAATCTAAGAACTTGTATAAATGCCAAGGCCTTTAACTTTAACTCATGAAAAGTTATTATTGTGTTCGAACTTTGGAACTGGGAACTAATTCGCAGCCAGTTATTAGGCCCAGATCTAGATCTGAATCAGAGGACAACCGATTCCTTCCATTCGAGGTAATTATAAGGGGCATCAGCGATGTTGAGAAGACATTAATATCGTTGGTCATTCATTTCCATTTTCTGTGCAAACTCAGTTTCAAAAAGTGGTCAATTCCTATAGATACTATAAACATTAAGTAGCATATAATCTATTGGGAACGAATGCGTCTAGACCTAGAGCTATGTCTACAAATACCTTGAAATATAGCCTACCGTTTAATGCTTAGGATTTTATGATGGAGTAGTTCCACGTGTAGTTTTGCTTTTGGTAATCTAGATCTAAGATGTAGAGACGAAGAAAGCGAAATGAAGTAGGCCTACCTACTAAGAACCATTCAAATAGACATGATCTAGACCTAGACTTCTGTCTTTAGTTTTCCCTAGGTCTGGAATAGTAGGCCTATTTCTTCTGCTTAATTAGAGGACCACCCAATAAGGTATTTCAGCTGTTATTGGAAGACAACATCGTTCGTTCATGGATATGAACGGGCTCACTGGACAGTGACGTGACCTTTGGCCCTAGGAATGGACACCAAGGCAGGTTCGCAGGAAAGCCCCCTGCCAAGGCCAGACACAACAGTGTACAATTCGTAAACAGTTCTTCATTATTTTGTTTCCAGATATGGTGAAATCGAAAGTGTTGGAAGACCCTCGAACAACTCTGTCATCGTGGTATTTCAAAATATCAAAGTTGCTTGCAGGGTGGTTAAAAGCCTGCATACCACTAATCATGGCGTAACACCTTTGATACCTGAGTGGTACCACCTAAGAATGAACAGGTGCGTTTGTGTGTTTTCATGCATTTTTTTGACTCCCATGTTTGACCACTCAATGACGTAAGCTAAGTCAAGCATGAATGAACATAGCGAGCCTTGAAATCATACTTTTGTATTATGTCATAATACAGCATATTACACAAAAGTACGAGTCCATGCACATTACATTAATCTTTTCCCCATTCACTTTCGTAATTTTTTCCAATATTAAGTTCACATTATTTCTATAACCATCACAGTGGTAGCCAAGCTGCAAGCAAGAAGTGCTGAATCTATGTTAACTTAACATGTGGTGTCCAATTCTTGCTGCCTTTTGGGGGAAATTAAAGATGGAACAAATCAGAACTATGGCTACACTGTATTGCCTCGTCTGACAAAGTAAAGAGAAGCAGACATAACATAATCTACAATCAATGACAGCAACAAAGGTTCCAGAAATACTTTGTAAAGAATTTTACAGAAAGGCATCCTTGGTAAACTTACACAAGCAGCTTAGTCCTGCACTTTTACGAGGAAACCAAAGTTCTTCTTCTTCTAGTCCAGCAGCCTTTGAGCTTTGAGTTTCCCCATTTGCGTGGATCATTAAAAGTATAATATAATATCATATTATATCATATCAACGCCATGGAGTAGGTGTACTATACATGTTATATGTGGACGTCTTTCAACAGTATTTATTGGCTTCTCACTGGCTCCTGCAAATACATGTTGCAGTTATAGACTTCTTGGACCAGTGGGTGCTTATATTACGATGTCTTACAATGTAGTCGTAGCTAGTGATTTAAACCTTTTCATTGTCGTACGCGAGTCGCGTTCTGTTGACCCGTTCTGTTGACCCAGCAGCCTTGTAACTTGTGTGAATGTTCATGAAATAATTTTCATTAATTTCATTTTCTCTCCACCCCCCCCCCCCTCTCTCTCTCATACATTCCAGTGCCTGCGCGAACCAACATAATCCTTGTACACAAACAATAGTTTTAAGGCATAAAGGACCAAGATGGGACCTTATTTACAAATCGTTTCTCAAGTCGTTGAGAGAGTACAACATGGAAGCATCAACCAAGACATGGGATTTCCAGCCATGACTGCATTGTGTTCATTTGTCGTGTGGACTTTGTATTATTATGACTTGTGTTACGACAAAACGAAGCGTTGACTGAAGAGAACAGGTTACGAAAGACACAAACATGCAACAATGGGACATTATCGCGCTGACTCCATGTATTATTAGTGGGAATACAATGCACACTTGTTAACACTGTGTTATGGTAAGGGCGTGTCCTTCATGTAAGAAAGCATTCGGATGGTGCGAATTGTGTCTTGACAAAAGGTTCAGAGAAAACAGATCGTACGTTTGAATGTTTTGGTTTTATACGTAGCTTAACACAGTGAGAGCGTTGAATAACAATGAAAAAAAAAAGAAAAAAAAGAAACAAAGACTAAGCAAATACTTGACTGCGTATGATGACACACAGAGACACGAAGTTATAGAAGCATGTCTTGCTGTTTACAATGTAAGATACAATGCGTTCATCTATAATACGGGCTTAGATCTACATGTAGTTTTTATACAGATATTTGTTGTTGTCGTCTAAGTACTGCATGTGAGGCCAAACGCCATGTCAGGACGACAATTCTACCATAACGACAGAAGACTTCCATTGATCTCTATGTGTTTCATTACGTAGATCATATTTAATATGTTGTTACATGTACATGTACAGTGGGTACATTCTAGAATAAACATGCCATGCTCATAGTACATGTGATATTGTGTTATTATATGTTATGTCACGTGAACGTTTCAGACCACCGTTGCGATTGTAGGCCATTGTTTTATGTGTGTCCCCACCATCACCACCACCATCGTATTGCGTATTGTCGTGAGGTTGTTACTACAATAATCTCAGTAATGTAAGTGGACTGATATTGATTTAAAAAAAGAAGGAAGCAAACTATCTCTGCTTCAACTGAAAGAATTCAAAATATTTGCCATGTACATACACATTCCTTTGTAAAATGGAATATTGGCAGACTAAGCCATCTCAATCTCTTGGGAGGCATACTGGTAGTGCTGCCCAGATCATTCACTGTCTATACGTCGGATGCCCTTTTTGCACCTGGATACGGTTATTCCATACGAAAGCAGCCTTGTGTGGTTTGGCGCTTGAACTACTGTGTTTTGGAGGTTACGTTATTTAGGTTTCATGTTCTTTACTTGTTCACTTATGTTCGGAACATTGCTTGGTTCTCTCGTTAGCGTGCTGTACTTGTTGACCGTTGTGTTGCTTTAAAGTGAGTTACCTTGCCTTTATTTTGAAGGTTTTTTGTTTTGCCCCATAATGTCTTACTTATGATAGGACGTGGCGGTGCTTGGCTCACCTACAGTCTAAAATACATAATATCAAATTGTAATAGCTGCAGGCTTCAAATTTGTCATGAAGGTGACACTTGTTACCAGGAAGATGACATTTGTCAATAGAAGTAGTTTGATTGAGGTGTGTATCAACACAAATCCCAGGGAAAGGGTTTTTGCTATGTAATATCTGTATTTTGTGTTTTTGTTTCGTTTCTCGTATACCTTCCGGAACACATCGATAGACACGTTCAACATAGATTTCGGACTAAAAGCCGCTACTTTTGTTTCCATCAGCACGGGCCCTGCGCCTTGTACACATGTGCAGCGTTGTACTAGGATTATTCATGAAATACATGTATCACGTTCTCACTTGTGTACAGTGCGTACCCTAGACCGCGGCCGTCTTGTCACCGCGACCCTTTCCCTTTTAACTTATTTATCGGCACTTTTGCAATTTTTCGCTTACACCGGATCATTCTCAAGCCATTTTCATAAGGAATTGACAAGTTTTCAAGTTAAATGTTTTTGTTCATCGGGCATAAATCAACGAAGCAAATAGGTGTGTCAATTTTGGTCCTTAATGTGGTATAGATAAAACCATTTCGTTATCTATGTACATGTAAGACGACACGACACCCTTCAAAGAAAGATCATTGAGGGAAATCTTGAAGGCAAAAAAGGCAGAGGCAGGAGGCGTAAAAGCTGGATAGTAAACATAGAGAAGGCGACCGGAATGAAGATCAACCAGTGCGGCGAGATGGCGAAAGATCGGGACAGATGGAGATCCGTGGCATCCAACCTTCTCAAGAAGACGGAACCCGGGTTACGATTCAAGCTTATTTCTATCAACCGTCATTCTAGCCAAAACATATTGATGAAAGTTCCCCTAAAGCATTGTCTCATGTCGCGCTCATCAGTCGCTAAAGGCCGCTTTCACTTTCAGATGAAACGGCCGCGGTCACAAGTCGCAACACCAAAAACGTAGCGTAAAACCGTACATTTTTAACCCAAAGCCATGAAATTGCACACAAAGCAAACAACAGCACACATCATCCACTTAAGCCAACCAAAACGCCAATCATTATATATCAGTGCGCATCAGAGTCCGGAAATTGTGGTAAACAAAAAAACAAAATTCCAACACAGAAGACTCCTGAGAATCAGCTAGACTGAAAAAAGAAACAACAAGGGTTTATTGGAACAGATACAAACATAGTACATGTATTACTAAAAGCAAAGTGATCTTGGAAATTTAAATAATCCTGTACATGCCATCAGGCCATAGACATAATATACGGGGCAAGTTCACGTTTCACAGGCATCTAGATTTAGATCTAAGCTGTTTTTGTCTATTTAATCTTAAATCTACGTAGGCCTACACTCGACGAGAGGACTACAATTACAAAACATGTATTCCATAAAATCAGCGGAAGCTCATGTTGAATTTTTAAATAACAAAATAGAGAGTCTTGAAAAAAGCCTCGAAGAGTGTAGAACTGAAAACAAAACTGTTAACAACAAAGTGGAGAGACTAGATCTATATAAAAGTGCATCTTTCCTTGACCAGTTGCAAGCACCTCAAGTGCTCACTGATGAAGAAGCAGCCTTTTTGACAATCTCTCTCTCTCTCTATGTATTATTACCATTTTTCTACATCTGCTTTTGAGAGGAATTATAACTTTTATTTTTACCTTTTCCTTCATTTTTCCCATGTTTTTTTTTATGGAACATTACATGCCGGTTTCAGTGCATTACCTCGGCTACTACATACGACATGTACTAGATCGAGGCCTACATCGTTTACAATTACTACGTGACTGTCACAATAATCAATCTATTTTGTGATGATACCTTGAACGGCGCGACTGTCCTATAGAGAGACACGGAGAGCTAGAGACTCTTTGGGACTTAAAAACCCCACCACCATCCCTACAAGTACAAGAGTTTCATTTCCCATATAGATCTATAGACCAAGCATCGCGGACTATTTTTTTTTCAGTATTTGTAGCAGGTTTCTTCCCTGTGTGTGTTCAATACACATTCAAAGTCCACCTGGTTCCAACACCTTGCATCTCTCACACCATCCAACCAGTTCATCACAATCGTCTAGGTTGTAGTGAACGGCACACTCTTGGTCATAACAATACTTTTCTAATATGACACACTTTAACTGATTCATTGTCTTTGCTCATGCATCTGTGGGTGATCAACACGCATTTTGATGCCTTGTACCCCTATATGCTTAGGGTGACATACGCAACTAGAGTGAATAATAATTTAAATCAACGATTAATTAACACACGCCTGGAATTTACCTAATGTAGCTCTATCAAGGTATATGACCTAAACAAATGCTCTGCTCTTGTCTACGACCATAGCCTAACATGTTGTGTTTTTAACTCATGCGACGTTGGGCGTGGTTAGTTCTTAGATAGGTGACACACTTCATAGCAGATCTCCTCCGTTAATACGGCACCAAAATGGATGCGATTTTCACCTTTCTCGTTCCTCTTCAGATCATCAAACCCATGTATTATCATGTTTAGGCTACATCTTCTCTTGTTCTCCATCGCCTTCACTTTATTGGTTTCTTTGTATACTTCAAATTCAATGTTTTCTATGTGAGTGTGAGACACCGAAAACCGTTCAGATTTAGGGAGACATAGGCATTGTTCCCCAATCCAGTTTTCTTTTGCCTTTTTCATGCCTTTTTTTTTTATTCCTTGGGTGACTGCTCTGTATTCTTTTGCACCATCTGGTTCCTTCTTTTTCTTCTTCAGTTCTCTCCTTTCAAAAATCTTGGATCGGTCGTCTCAGATGTAGGATTTAGACCAGAAATTCTCTCTAGAATTGCTAAAAGAACAGCTGGGGCCTATTTGATTTGGAATGACAGGAACATCACGCTCAATTCCAAGATCAGACTGATGCGCTCATTGGTTATTTCAATATTTCTATAGGCCTGTGGACACTGACAGCAGAATTGGAAAGAAGGATCCAGGCAACTGAGATGAGATGCTACCGCAGACTCCTTGGCATCTCCTATGTAGACCACATCACGAAGATCTGCTGACATATGTGACGAGACGGAAATTATAGTGATATGGGAATGTGACAAGATCTACAGGACTTGCCAAAACAATCCCGCAGGGAACTGTAAAAGGAAATTGAAGGAGAGGAAGGCAGAGAAAGAGATGGGAGGACAACATCACGGAGTGGACGGGAAATGCGCTGAGTCACAATCTGAGATAGGGCGGAGGGCAGAGTGGAATGGAAAGAGCTGGTTGCCAGACGCAGTGGTGCCCCTACAGTCGTGCCAACCACGGCATAGATGAGGTGGTGAGGTGAGGGCATACCCCACTGATCAGTGCAACACCAAGTTAAAACGGATGTAGTTACCGGTAAAGCCACCGAGACTGAATGAGTTTTTGTAGCCTTCGAGATGTCCGAACACCACCAAGGACCATATCTCAAGATCTGAGTGATGTAAGGGATTATGGCCATACTAAGAGCTTCTGACTTTATCGGCCTTCTGAACGTATCAGCTGACAATGTATACATCTAGAGCTAGATCTAGAGGTCACTTCTTAAAGAAGACACCTTTTACTATTAGCAAGAGAAATTCTTTTACTTTACTCCAAGCCGTTTCAGAGAAAAACGCCATAGAAAATGTGAGGGGGCCCCTATTCATACGGTGACCACCGAACGTTTTATCACTCGTTCTCTATCTGGCATTTCTTCATTGTATTATATAATTAAAGATGGAAATAAATCTAAGTTTGAGGGTTAAGTGTTCGGGTATCCATTGGCAGCCATTTGGAAAACAAGGATGGATAGGCCTATTATGGTAATACTTCTATCTAATCTAGAAGTAGATCTCTATTTGCATTGCAATTCATGGCTACAGGCCAAAATTCTAGGTCTACGACGATATTGTACATTTAAGACTCGAAATGAAATAAAAACTAGATTCTAGATCTCTAGTGTCTAAATCTAAAGGAACTCCTTCCCTATTGTCGATAACAAAAGCCTGCGTCTACATATACACAGCGGTTGCGTCTGGGACCCGTACACACATGATAAACAAAAGCAATTAGAAAGAATACAACGGCGTGCAGCCAGGTGGGTCACCGGTCAATATGAACGTAACACAAGAGCCATACTAAACGACTTGAGCTGGACACCCTTGGTGGAGAGGAGAGCTAGAAATACAATAATTTGTATCCAGAAAGCCAGATGTGGAGATGTAGAGATCCCAACAGAAGACTTAAAATGTAATAATTTCCAAAGAACTACCTAGATCACAGGGATCAACATTATTCATACCAGGATCCAGAACAAACGCGCATTTACATTCTTTCTACCCTTCCGCTATTAGACTTTGGAATAGCATGCCAAGCGAGCTT
>JAUELK010218475.1:0-10420 GCA_031471215.1 Gastropteron pacificum | reverse complement strand
TATGTATGTATGTATGTATGTATGTATGTATGTATGTATGTATGTATGTATGTATGTATGTATGTATGTATACATGTGTATGTATGTATACATGTGTGTGTATGTGTCACATGCTAGATGGGGGGAAATGGAGATGTGACGGACTAGATATCATTTTACTACTAATTAATATTCTTTTTTTGTGCTATACTCAGTTTGCACACAGGAGACGTACAGCCACGCCCAGTATCCCAGTGAGGTCTGGGCCCAAGCCGTCTGCTGGCAATGACCTTGAGGAGGCCAGGGCAAGGTGGGTGTGGTCATCCTTCAGTGGATTATTTCTTACACGGGTATGAACGTATTGGACTCGATCCAATTTTTAGAAATCACATGGCCCACAAATCCAAAAAAATATATGCTTGTGTGTAAAAACCACAAGGCTACTAATTTCCTTATTCTTGTTCATTGTTATACAGGCAAATGGTGTTTCTATTCGAGTCATGTTACACTTTCTTGCATTACTATAACTATATGGCCACGGTATAGATCGAGGTTTGGCTGTATATATGTAAATTTAGTGTGTTAGTGTCTGTCTTGTTAAACTGTAAATGCTGAGCAAGACTTTCTGCTATGGATATTTAAGTTGATCTTTTCTCATATTGCGTACTTCAATTTTCCAGGCTTCATGTATCCGCTGTTCCTGATTCCCTGCCATGCAGAGAGCAAGAATTCTCCGACATATTTGGTTTTGTGGAGAGCAAGATCTTGGATGGCACTGGAGGGTATGTTGTTCTTGTTTGGTTTGCTGTCTCTCAGTTTGAGGTTAGACGTCTGATGACAGCTCGCCACAGCTTACGGTTTGCTGTGGTGTCTGATGTTTTACTGCACATATGTATGTCTTCATGAATAGACTGGCGCCATGTTTTCTGGTGGGATCCGCATATCCCTTGTTGGTGATGTCACTGACGGCTCTCAGTGGATCGCTGGCTTCACAATGTTGTATATCTGTACATACATTGTTGCTATGCATTACTTGGAACACATGGATAGATAGTCTATAGCTTATGGTATCTTTGTCTAAAGCCAAACACAAATTTATTGTTTGTGTCCAAGTCAAATACCATTGGATGCTCATTTCTGCTTCTTTTTTTTTGTCATCCAGAATGTTTCTGTAATCTTGGTAAATTGGTAATATGGTGACAATGATAAACTGTGTCGTTCATATATATCTATGTTACTTACAAATAAGTTTTGTTTCTCTAGTAGACATTTAGCACCATTCTAATCACAATCACCCTTTTGATGGTGTAGGCAGTAGAGCACGTCCTCAATGATTGATGGCTAATTTAACATTTTCTGTCGCAGGTGTATGTACATCTCTGGGGTGCCAGGCACAGGTAAGACGGCCACAGTGAAGGAGGTTGTGAAGATCCTGGAGGCAGAGAGAGACGATGGTCAACTGCCAGACTTCAAGTTCATTGAGATCAACGGCATGAGACTGACAGAGCCCAGACAAGCCTACGTGGAGATTTTGAAGGTAGGAATATTAGAATAAACATTCTCTTGTTTCATTACTTCATTCAGTACTGTCTATCTACCATCTGAGGTCCATTTAAAAATTTAGTTTAGTGAAAGAGTTTTCTTTTTTAAGTACCATGGCGTAACAGCTAGGATTGACTATATAAATGACATTTTGTGTTGGAATGTGCCGTCAAACACAAACTAGATAACTGATTGTAAAGATCCTTCACCTTGTCAGTCACTGCTATTGTAGAGAGTTTCTAAGCAATGATCACTTGGTTATACACCCCATTCAAACTTTACTGATTGTTTATTGTGCTGTGAAAGAACAGCAGTACAAGAAATCTACGAGTACCCATATGAAACAACCTCTCACCTCCTCCTTGAATATCCTGCGCTCACAGTAGCAAGGCAGACCTACCTCCCACTGAAACCAACAACCCACAACATCCTCTACAGACCCCATCCCCTCCTGTCCAAAGAGAGCTCAGACAGTCAGTCATACAAGTTCATAAGACTGGCATTGGCCGACAAGAGTGAATAACTATAACTCCATGGCAGGGAATAACAATTCTCAATTCCCCCAGATGCTGACAGACAAGAAGGCCACGGCTGAGCATGCTTCCAACATTCTCAACAAGATGTTCTCAGCCCCAGGACCCAGGTCAACCCCAGTGGTGCTGCTTGTGGATGAGGTAGGATAATATTAGTGATAATAATGATTATGATAATAAAAATAGCTCTTGTAAGATTTTCGCTTTGTTGTACCTTGTAGGGACATTTTGGGTCAGGGTTCAAAGGGTTAATGGACTTAGTTGTTTTAAATACTTTGTTTGTTACTTTCTCAGTCCATGATGTTTTCTGTAACAAATACTTTGTTTTGTAGCTGGACCTGCTGTGGACCAGGAAGCAGGATGTGATGTACAACCTCTTTGACTGGCCCACCAAGGACAAGGCCAAACTGATTGTCTTGGCTGTGGCCAACACCATGGACCTGCCGGAACGCATCATGATGAAACGTGTGGCTAGTCGCTTGGTAAGGATGGCTGGTTTTTAAAGTTTTTTTTACATGTGTCAATGTTTTGTCAGGATTTGTACTTCCATTGTTGTATTTGTCAAACTTGGTATGGTCATTGTCTGTTTCAAAATTCATTTTACGCTTTATCTCATTCACTGAAAGGTTAATTTCCCTGATTTTGTCAGACAGACAAATGGAACGTCCCTAGAGATGTATTATATGTAAGGCATGGGTAGAATAACTCTGAGCAACACTTTCGTAGATGACTATTAGTCTTGTCTTCTTGTTTGTTTGTTTTATAGTTCAACCTCTATAGCGAAACCCGATAAATTGACATCCTCTCTATAGCGACATGGTGCCCAACTCCCTATATTTGGTTGTGGAAGGATAGAACTTTTGAGAGGGGGGGGGGGGGGTGGGGTAGGCCATAACATGATTTCGCCTAAATGGCTGTTTTTCTTGTCACCCGTGGGCCGGCCATTTAGGCGAAGACCACTGTATCATTTTATTTGAATTTCTTTATTTTATTTTAAAATGTTTTTTTCCTTTTGTCCGCAGGGCCTGACCAGGATGACGTTCAAGCCGTATGTGTTCCAGCAGCTACAGGAGATTGTGGTCTCTCGCATGAAAGGTCTGCGAGTCTTTGACGGCGATGCCATTCAGTTAGCTGCCAGGAAGGTATGGATGCCCCACAATCAAAAACTTTAAAAAAGTTAATGCAGTTACGATTAAAAAAAACTAGTTGGGTTTTATAACTTCTTGTGTAAGGGACATATTTATGAAAAGTAGGTCACCAAAGCAGAGGAAATATACGTAAAGGGGAAAAGGTCTAACAGCGCCCTAAAATGATGTCATATATCCTAACTGCTCATTACTCTTATTCACTCACTGTAACGGTACAACTTTTCTCCTCCCAAGGTTGCTGCAGTGTCTGGGGATGCTCGCAGAGCTCTGGATATCTGTCGCAGGTCTACAGAGATTGCCGAAGCCAGGTGTGTGGGCGGGAAGTCTTCTGTCACTGTGACCATGATTGACATCAACAGGGCGGTGGAGGAGATGTTCTGCTCTCCCAAGATCATGGCCATCAGGTGAGTGGCACACACTGAAAACTTGGTCCTGTTTGTTCGCTATTCTGTAATCATTATTGTTTTTTTCCGTTCAACTTTATAAATTTACTGATTCACCTGTCAGCATCATATTGTTCGATGTTCACTTCCACACATGAAGATGCAGGAATCTGTCTCCGCTTTCCTCAATGTACTGATCACTAAATACATGTACAATGTACTGATGGTTCATTGTTGGTTATTGGTGGGAAAGTCAAATGGCGTCACTGAAACTGGCAGTGCAAGAGTCGTTTGTGGTGTTTGTTTTCTGTATGTAATGCTGCAATACTTGGCTCTACTTCTTTGACTGTAATGTGAATCTGTATAATGTTTAAGTTTATCAGACCAGTAACATGTTAACTACCTGTAGACAGTAATGCAATGTTTCAGTTTATCAGACAAGTAACATGTTGACTACCTGTATACACTAATGCAATGTTTCAGTTTATCAGACAAGTAACATATTGACTACCTTTGTACACTAAGCTACTCCTGAAGTTCAGCTCGTGGTTCGAAACATGTACCAAAATGTAGAAAGTACACTTGTATTGAAAGCTGGCATTAACACAAGATCCGCCTTCTCATTCTGCTCACGACTGTAATTCATTTGTCTGAATTGTGGTCTCATAAAACAAAGAGAATAGAAGAAAAATCACCAACAATGAAAACAAAATTGTTACTTTTTTTTCATCTCCCAGGAACTTATCTCAACAAGAGCAAATGTTCCTGAAGGCTGTGGTGGCAGAATTCCAGAGGGTCGGCATTGAGGAGGCGGAATTCTCCAAACTCTACGACCAACACATCACTCTGTGCAGGTTTGAAGGTGAGCACTTGCAATTGTAACATGGTGGTTTTTAGTTGAGTTTTTGTATTGTAATGTATTGTATATACTTTCTTCATCCCTTCTCAGGGATATTTGCCTTTGTGTTATGAGCTCTGCTTTTCGCTGAAGCCAACACAGTCCCCTGGTGACACATTTGCCTTGCCTGCCGCTTGCCTAGGCTATGTCCATTGGTTTTTATTGCAGTACACATTTGTCAACATAGGTGAACATTGCACAATATGGACACACACACACACTCACACATACCCACACACGCATACTAAATGGAATGTTTGTTTAATTATTCCATACCATTCAAGGTGTGCACCGCCTTTTAGTTATTCTTTAGTTATTCGTACATATAATTCCAGGTGTTCACCCCCACCCCCCCTTTGATTATTCGTACATATCACTCCAGGTGTTCACCCCACCCCCCCCCCTTTTAATTATTCATACATGTCATTCCAGGTGTGCACCCCCCCTTTTGATTATTCGTACTTATATCATTCCAGGTGTACACCCCCCCACCATGACGGAGCTGTCTGCCATGTGTTACCGTCTGGGCAGCATGAGACTCCTCCTGACAGAGCCAGGCCGCCTTGACCTCTCCATGCGTGTACGTCTGAACGTCAGTCAGGATGACGTCATGTACGCTCTACGGGACTGTGACAGCATAGCTTAAGTTGTGTAGATGTGTCATGTCTGAGTGTGAATGAATGCAGTCATGTGGTGTAATGCCTGACAGCATAGCTTAAGTTGTGTAGATGTGTCATGGCTGAGTGTAAATGAATGCGGTCATGTGGTGTAATGTCTGACAGCATAAAGTTAAGTTACACCATGAGTGTGAATGTGTGCAGTTATCTGATTCGTTACTGAATGTTAAGTACGGAACAGATTTTGATGTTGAGTGAAGGAATGCGGTCATGTGGTGCTTGACAACATGGCTTAAGTTATGTGCAAGATGTCATAATTTAAGTGTGACTGAATGCAGTTTTGCGGACTTCGACGGCATAGATCTAGCTTAACAAGTTATGTTCATACATCGTAGGCTGGGTGATTGAATGCAGTTATGTGGTCTGCACCAGCAAAAATTAAGTTAGTTACATATCATTCGCAGTTATCTGATGCGTGACAGCATTGCTTAAGTTTGAGTAGGTGTTATAGACTATTTAAGGATGAGTATGAGAGCATTTATGTGGTCTGTGGCGGAAAGTTAATTTACATATTGGTGTTATAGACTTGAGTGTGAATGTATGCAGTTATCTGGTGCATGGCAGCATAACTTAGGCTGTGTTCTAATGTTGCAGACAATGTGCTAATGAAAGTGAAAGCATTTATGTATTCTGCTTATGCATTTAAGTTAAGTATTTGTATTGTAGACTGCATATGAATGAATTGTATCTGTGGGTTTTCGAAAGTATTAGTTGATTTCTGTTGAAGTGTTATGTATGTTTTATTTTGTGTGGTATGAATGATTGTAATTGTAGCTAAGTGGGCAATATTCTCATATTTGTTCTCAAGGTAGCATATCTCGAGTTTGCACTCTGTGTCCTATATTTTCTGTTTGTGAATGGACAAGGTAATCTCATCAGTTGAAAATTGAGGCTTGCTTTTTGGGATGATCTTTTTTTGCTATGCATGTATACTTGTTTTTGGTGCTGAATCTGTTTCCAATAATATTGCATGCCATCATGATGACTTGTATGTTTTTGTAGGTATTTAATATTTGATAATTTATGTTCACGTGGATATACCAAATCAAAGTTCATACATTTTTGCTTGTTCACTATTGATGAGTTTCCTGTGCTTGTCTTTCCAATGGTGACCGTAGTTTGCTGAAATACATAGGCATTACGTTTTCGTTTTTCTCTTGTGTCAAATGTGCATGAAAAATAATTTTTAATATAGAGTGCTCCGGCCGTAACAATTATGTGTAAGAATGGGTGCAGGGTATTTTCCATCTATTTATGTAATCCTGATTTTTAAGTGAAGCATTACCATCACATTCCGTCCAGAAATATAATGAGAACAAGCTTAGGTTGTGCGTGTCCTTCCGTCGCAGTCATTTATCCACCTTACGGCAAATCCATAGACTTGTGTTTATGGCTTAAACCTCCGAGGGCTACAAAAAAACAATTTCGTTCTAAGGTGTGCAATTTTGGATCCTAAAAATGATGTTCTCTGCAAATATTGATTATCCACATTTGGATGAAGCTGTGGAGACTACTCTCGTAGCCATCTTTTTGCTGCAGTTAGTTTTGTCTTTTTTTCAATCATGTGGCATACGCATCAATATCAATTGTCTATGTCTCTGCCATATGCCTCGATGCCTTACACTTACATTTTTATAGAGGAAATAATATAGGACCCGAGTAATCTGATGGCGGTTTTAATTTGATGTGGCATTCCTAGTATTTGTTTAAAGGGATGGTATGTTCATTATACATTTTTTGAGAACATGGATGTTAAATGTAGATGAAATTATTTCATATTTGCACTGTTTCATTTGTAATTACAAAAGTACATGTAGATATAGTTATGAGTTTGGTAAGAGCTGTTTACAAGTTCAATGGTATAGTATAGACAAACTCTTTAGAAATCCCAATTATATTATATAAGATAGACAAAAGTCCATATTTTGATATTATACTTATAAGCATCCTTGAGGAATTTGAAGAACCTATTGTTAAAAAGTTTACTTTAAAATGAGCATTGATAAATAGTATTTTTGTGTTTTTAAAAGATTATTGTATCCATGACCCGAAGTTCCTACTGTATTTATGTAAGCTCTATAGTTTGCCATCACTTATTATTTATGTAACATTGATTGTTAAAGATGTAGTTGTATTTATTTGTTACTGTAACAGTAACACAGGTACATTGTCTGTTTTTTTTTTAATATGCACCATAAACTCGTTTTTCTTTGTCTTTCCCCTAATTCTTACATTTGTCACCATTTCAACCATTCCATGTTAGGATTTGAGTGAGTAGAACACATGTTCTTCATCTTCATTGAGTGAGTAGAACACATGTACTTCATCTTCATTGTATGCCTACATATTGCGTTCTCTGCCCGAAGTCGATGTCTTCCAATGGAATTAAAATTCTTATCAGAAATGACTGGAGACTTAGGTTCTATGATGGTATTACCACTACAAAGTAAGCTGTTTTCAGAACTGTTGATGTTTGCATCTAAGACTCACTTCCTTGTTGAAATAAAACTGAACATTAACAAGTGAAAACGAAACTGTTTTTTTCCTTATTATGTTATATTTATCATAGTTTGGCCTACATGTTGTGGAGTTCTTATTTCAAACAAAATCTTCCTTCTTTAAGTGGTCACCCTGTCAACCTCTTAGTCAAAAGTCTGGGGTTCGAATCCTGGTCTGGTTCTAGTATGCTGATTGCACAGAATGTTTGAATGACAAAGTACACAAAGATAATGCAGAAATTCGAAATCTACACTCACAAACACAAGGACTGACAAGAGTCGGAAAATTAATAACCTATTTCTTGTTTTATTTCATGAATTCTTGTTTTTTTGCAAACGTAAGTACACTGTAATTGATCCACAAAAGCATTTTCATTTGAAACAAAAATTCTTCCAAATTGTAAACATGTACATATACTTCGACTATTTGAATTTGTTAAAAAATGTATGTGTTCACACCATGGTCTGATACTGATAACATGACTATCGTAGTCATCCACCAAGCCATTAGATTCAAGCAAAGGTAACAACTCTGACATTGGAATGAACATTCTCAACGCCAAATGAAACATTTGAAACATTCAAAGGGTGACAGTGACCTATAGGCCTAACTACAACACTACAACTGATTTTCAGATACATCAGGTCTTGCAATAGGCCTACTTAACCCCGAAACATGTAAAAAGTACTTGAGAGTTATCCCATTGCTATGTTATGTAACATGGTGCAATGAGGGATATTGAGTAAGAATCATGCCCCCCCAAATTCCCCCCACTTGGTGGATGATGTTTATACATGTATTATTATTGTTAAATGCTACACACATTCCGTCCTGTTGTATGGTTCAGAGACATGAACGCTGAACAAAAAGTCTAGTAAACAGGATACGTGCTTTCGAGATGTGGGCCTTCAGAATTCAGAAGGATAGGAAAGATAAGTTGGACAGAGAGAAAAACCAATGAAGATGTCTGCACCATGTTAAATGTGAAACCAACACTACTGAAAACGATTCAAAAATGAAATCTGAAATACTTTGGCCACATCAAACGCCACAACACCGTCTGTAAAGATATTCTTGAGGGAAAGCTAGCGAGAGGAAGACCACGCAGGATATGGTTGGATGATATCAGGAGCTGGTCAGATCTACCTGCGAAAGAGTGCACTAGAGTGGCTGAGTGAGAGCAGAGACAGATGGAGAGTCATTTCAAGGCAACCGCGAAAAAGATGACACAAGATCAAGAATCAAGAAGAAAAGATTGGTGGGAATTTGAGTGACTGTCACAAAGCTATAGGTTCAGTAAGTCATCAACACCCTTTGCTATATCAAATTCATTACGCTTTTTCATAATTCATAACATTTTGTTTGCTGTGGTAAGGAAATAATATGATTTCCGTGGATTATCATAAAGGTATCCAGTAAACTCGTCACACGGTCAAGTCGTGAAAGATGAAAAACTTCTGTCGAGTTCACCGAAAAAAAAAGCCATTGGCCTTATCAGTTGGAAGGTCCATTGGATATCATTGTGCGCACCAAGCGTCAGGTGGTGTTCTTCTCAGAGTGACAGCTGACTCTACCCAGTCAGGCCAAACGATGGTGTGCTGATAGAACATTTCAGGTGGTCAGGGCACCCTTCACACATTTGTGGAGCATTCACGCTTTTGTGACACACGCATGTCCTCATTTATTGTAACTTGGAAAGCAGAAATTCCCCTAAAGACCCCAATTATCAGGACATGACTTGACACAACTAAGCATGTGGCGAGTTAACTGTGACGAGATCACTGGAGTCACGTGACGACTTCACCGTGTGACGAGTTCACTGGTATTGGTACTGGTATTCATCACAAATGAATATATTTAGCCTACATCACAAGACAACAGAAAATCTACAAAACTTTATAAAGTAAAGAAAGACATTGTAAGATTGCAAAAAAGTCATTACATTTTGGCAACAATCAACCAATTAGGCTTATTATAATATTTAATAATAATGTTTAAAAAAAGGTTCAGTCACGATTTATCACACATAGAATTGATTCAGCAAATAAATGGTCTTGGGTAATGATAATGATACATGCTTGTGACAAGAACACCAAGAAAACACAACAAAAGTACAACAGTACAATGTCATTGTTATGCATCAATTGTTGCGACCAGGCACTACGTATGAGGTTTTCACTCTTTTAGTGGTCTTATTATAGACCTGAAGAGCCATGGCAGCCTAGCTCTGCAACCTTGGAGTGGAGGGCCTTCAAATTGACCCCTCGTTCATGCAATTGTGAAGTGAAGCCACAAGATCCCTCCGGACCAGACATCTGCTATGTGCAGTGCAGCCTGTGATTGAGATGGTTACAGCCATGCTTTAGGACTGAACGGATGTCAATGTCACATCATCTTCTGTAGCCCTGGTGCTTGAACTTGTGTGAAAGAATTCACAAAAAAATGAAATTGAAATGTACATGATAGTCTGACTGCTTTACAAAAAGAGATATAGTAAAGCTATAAGTGTCATGTATCGTGTTTCTAACTAAGATTCATATTTCTGTGTCTCTTTCAAACCCACAAACCGTCATCACAGCTTATTAGAAAAATCCATGTAAATGACAAATGTGTGTACTGGTCAGGCAAAACCGCCGACACTTGGAGCTTCGAGCAGTTCCGAGATATAAGCAAATATAGTTTAATAGAAGACCCGTTGCAGCTTCGCTTGCAAAAGATACAATGAGCACATAGATAAGATGAGATAGTGAACATGAAAGGG
>JAUELK010218464.1:0-10421 GCA_031471215.1 Gastropteron pacificum | reverse complement strand
TTGATCAGCTGATTGTGGTATAGTGATAGTTGATAGATCTATCTAGAATCTAGACTATTTAGATTTAGATGAATGTGGTTTTTTCTCCCCAAATCTCTACTCTAGATCTAGATAGATCTAGATCTAGATTCAAGACTGTTTATCAAACATGCCACGAAAACGTTAGAGTAGTATCGGGCGCCATACATCAACAAGAAAACGGGTCCGAGCCGGGTTTTTTTCTCCATCTTGATCCTTATAATTATAATGAGAATCGATGGTCAGAGATGCTGCATCAAACACAAACAAAATTGAAGCTCTAAAGTAAAGCTAGTGTATGTTTTCATGGGGCGTTACTGTGTTTAAAAAAAAAAAAGAAGAAGTGAAACCCCGTCTAGAATAGAAAGACTTTATCCCCGGTCGTCTGCACTGGTTTTCTCGATTGACAACTTTATTTCTTGATATGTAGGCCTAATGAACGTCGCATTTTCGTCGGACTCGGCAGTAAAGTGTCACTGTAGACGTATTCGATGGGTCTAACATATTGGATCAGAACTGCATTGTTGGAAATCGAAACCCTTTAACTTGATCTGGACGAACGGACGCACGGACGGACCTATGTAGCTTTTTGAAATGTTTTGAAACAATGATGCACGTGAACTTCTGCTGAGCCCGGTGGGAATTCTGAAACTGTGCACATAAAAATAAAACCCACTTCCTAGACAACCATAGATCTACTCACTACTCTAGGTACAACGCGGTAATTGAGCACACCTCTTGTCACCTATAAGTGTGTAACACATTGTATGGTCCCCATTGACACACGTGGCCGTCATTTCATTGGTGGTCGGGAGGACAAAGGATGAGGGCTCAGCCCTACCTACGTAGTGGGGATAATAGGGGGAAAATCAACTCGTCCTGTCCTCTTGTCGGCCAGTAGTAAAATAGAATACTTTTCTTTAGTTAGAGCATAACACAATGTTAGATAAAGTCTTTTAAAAAGGACTGAATAGGAACAATGTATTAGTATTAGTACATGTACTTTCAAAAGTAGTTATTTTGTAGTGTAACGACTACTGCATTTTCGAAAGTAGTTTTAGTGTAGTTTAACTACTTTTTAGGAAGAAGTAGTTAGTAGTTATTCACTACGGTACTGATTTTAGTAGCTTTTTACAACCCTGCGAATAACTAAGTCTACCCAGTTATTCAGACAACTGTGCGTAAATAGAAATAGAAACAGTACAGAAGGCAGGCCTTACCTTGTATAGGTGCTTCTAGGTGAAAGCTAATTACCGGTGATATAGCCTATATATTAGGCCTAGACTACGTCTATTTTGGCTATCGCAGTGCGCTCTATCTAATCTATAGCTAATATTGTTATACCAAAAGAGACTGAAAGACTGCTTAAAACAAAAATGCCAATGTTTCTACAAGAAAAAAAGAAGCGCATCATGCATAGGCATACCTACACCGACGCATGATCTTACATTGATTTGGCAATCTTAGTATAACCCCTATTGTAGGCCTACATGCACAAAACGACGACAGGGTAGTTTCTCTCACTATATCTCATTGACTCTATTTAGCCTATCCATCTCTATTCCCTCTTGTGCTTTGTTTTATCTGTGTCAGACTGATCACAATGCAAAATAACAGCCCTCAGTCCTAGTAGTCCTACCATCAGGTCGCCAGCTGTCAGAGGTTACAACTACCCGGTACGCCTAACCAATAGTCCTACATATCTCAAAGATAACGCAGTGCACCATGTGTGAAATTCTACAAGGCTATTATGAAGTTGCAACGCGTGTCATTTGAACAGTATTGCGTTGATCACTGTAACGCCCACCTGAGTGAACTATCGTTAAGATAAACACTGTAGAATAACTGTAACAGTGGGGTCCCCATGTCGACCACTAGGACCAACAGAGAAGTGATCTACTAAAATGAGAACCACTTATAACACTGATGGATACGTGTAATTCTTGTACCAATTACCGAAATGAGCTTAGTCCATTGTTTGGTCTTAAACGTGTTGGTCTACAATACATACGTACTGGTAGGGGCCTACGTAATATTGTGAAAGACATGTTGCATATTATGCCTTACATGACGACAGCCTACTGGTAGCTGATAACTGGCAGCCCAGAGAGATCAAATGAATCACACATAAGTACTGGTACTTACCGGCATATATATTATAATGTCATATATCGGTAGTCCCCCCCCCTCCCCACCTATACACCCCCTACTCTCTCTTCTTCACGTAAACACACACTCACCTCTCTCCCTCTCTCTTTTACACATACCTCTCTTAATCTCCCCCCCCCCACCTCTCTCACATACACACATACACATTTCTTTTCACTTTTTGTTGGGAGGTCTTGAGTTCGATCCAAGAGGTCAGGTGACGAAGAGGATAGTGTATTTGTTGCCTCTCGTACTGAGACATCAAGCATACCCTTTGGAAATGTACAATACAAATCATGTATGTCCGTTCAGGGAGCGTGGTGCTTTTTTGTTTTGCCACAATTTTGGGTACTGGCGATCAGTCAATCCAACCAATTGACAATTTTTCTTTTGAAAAAATAAAGAGAACATCACATAACTGTGCATAGCCTAGAAGGGGATGTTCTCTGCGCCATGTGACCTCATGAAAACACCATGTTATTTTTCATTGAATGAAAAAGACCCCAAGGGAAAACGAATACTACTAAAACAAAATAACAACAAAAGCGAGATAGAGAAGAAACAAAGGAAGACCTGTTTTTTGTATCCTTCATCATCATGGTTCAGATGTACTTTAATAAGTTCAGCCCTCAAATGAGCATAGCTATGTCAGAAGATGTTTCCTTTTTACAAACATATCCAGTGTGAGAGGCGAAAATACATGTATTCATAAAAGCAATTACATTTCAACATATTATTATGACATTACTATACAATATAGGAATTATTTCGATCTTCAACATTGATAGCATTGTAGACATTATTCATTACTAACAACACAAGAAATACATTCCCATTCAAATCAAGCAATGTCATAAATAAAAAGTGTGCTATACATAGTCATTAAATCATGGAGACATAATTTATGTAGTCATGTATATCTAGATGAGAAAGAAAACAACAATACTTCATGCATGGAGGCAAACCAAGGCTTTTTTATTATGAATGATTATGTACATTTTAGCATTAGATAGAGTAACAATAGTACAAGATGATATCCAGTGCAGTCTCACTAGCCTCACATTACAATGTATAAAGTAACAATGAATAAAAAGCCCAAACTATTATTATAGGTTGAGAGGCCTTGGTCAACATAGACAAGCGAGTTTCATGTCGTGACAATTCGTTACTTTTGGCAAGACTGATGTTTTAAAGTGGATTATAATATTGACCAGCCAGGTAGATTGTTTGTCATCATGCTTTAGGATTTGAGATGTGGTAACATTATGATGAAATACTTTCTTCTATAGCTATCATTTCTTCTTCTTCTCTGTTCTCGGCTATCATTTCAAGCTGATGCAATGTGTTGTTGTTTTCTCTGAGTAAGCAGAAAAGATGCTCACTCAAGTCAGTCTGTGCTGGTCTTAGAAAGGACGCTGAGCAGTGTTGCTGATAATACAACTATTACATTATTATATAATCAAACTCAGTGTGTAAGTGAAGCTAAGAAAAAGGGGTGCAGCTACAAAGGTGACCTGTACAAGGCATAGTGCCTTGTGCTTGGGGTGAGATTGCTGACAAGCAAAATATTAATACATGTAAGTAGTAGTAGACTCAGTATTGATACAATTTTATCACATGAAAATATTGAGTTCATATATATTGAGCCTGTCTCCTTTCAGGAAAAGATGATAAAGCTATGTAAAATAACGATAAATTATAGGAGGGGAAGAAATAGAAACTTGGAATTTCTGTGGCCAATTGAATGTCTGACTACATCAGGAGAAAACTATGTACATGCACTGGTGATATTTATAATGAGTGTGGAAAGGCACCCACTTGCAAAATAATGATTAGAAGAAACATGATTACAAGTAAAATGTTAGAAAAATAAAAACCAACCAAAAGTTCCCCAACTTGTATCAGAAACAATTTAGACAACATTTACTTTGTCAACTCTTGGGTATACATATTCTTGTTCAAAAAGTTGTAGCCAAAGTATACTGTCATGCCAGATATGATTTTTCAGAATTGCACCCACATAGAAATGTTTTTTCCCAATGTAAAACAAAGTTTGAAAAAAGGAGAGCAGAGATAAGGCACATTACATTGTTTATATTATCCATAATCCGAAGTTTCAACCTCAGAAAATGATTTGGGAAGTAAAAAGAACCAAGAGGTTTATAATTATAATGAGAAGTGCATAAGGCTTGATGAAAAGCTAGGAATGGGAAACTGGAATCATCTCATATCATAACAGGCTCCCCCTGACAAACAGTAAACACACAACAGACAATAATTCTGGAGTTTCAAATTCTTTTCCCTGGGATCCTATTGAACAAAAATTAAAATAACTGATGGAGTAGTAGCTCAGTGGTATCAACCAAATCGTCGCTGGTTCGATTTCACCCGGTGTATTATTAAAGTTGATATCCACCTTGTGTGGTTTTTCATCCCCTTATCTCCTTAAACAATGGGTGGGATCAAGCACTTTGTCTTTTCGGATAAGCACAATTAACTCTGAGGTCCTGAGCGCGTCAATTATAGTTGGAATTTGATGAAGAGTGGGCCTGATACGGCTGCTGCCCATGCAAAATATTGAAACTCAGAACCTCAGAACTTATGATGACATTTCACACTTCAGTTTTCTTGGCATTCAGACCCACAGCTCATTTGAAGTTTTTAAAAAAGACAACAACAAAAGAAAATATCATATCACTGACATTGACAGAGAACTTGATGAAAATGTTTGCAACAAAGTGAATGTTAAATACCATCACAACCACACTCGCCCCCTCAATTGCAATATAAACCATACTACAATGAATATGAATGTGGTATTGAAAGAGTAATGTACAGAGATGCTGATGATGGTCAAACTGTTTTCATAACTTGAGCCTTTTTATGTCGTCACTTCGGAAGTCAATCCTGTAAAGACAAAGAGAATTGCATTTAATAAGTATTTTTAAATCCTACACATCAATTTACACAAATGAGTCTTATTGCTTCCAATAAACAAGCAACTTGAAATGTCCATATGAAAAAGCATAAAAATGAAATGTTAAATGGATCAGTTAACAGTGCATCCATGAGTAGATATTTTTGCAATAGTAACGATGACTACAGTTTTGAGGTTGTCGTACATAAAGACAGTAGGTCTTGACAAAAATAGATCTATAATTTTTAGAATATTTCCTTCATGAAAAATAACATATGATAATAAGTTGGGTGTGGTTTTACATGTACCTCTGAGTCCATGTGCTGTGACTTTCATTATTATTATTATTATTATTGTTATTAACTTTGTGAATTCTTTCACACAAGTTCAAGCATCAGGGCTACAGTAAATGATGTGATATACACCTGGTTCGGTCCTAAATCATGGCTGCAACCATAAATGCCCCATAACGTTGCATTAACATAGGCAGTGCCAACTCAACAACTGCATTGCAGATAGCAGTTATCTGGTCCGGAGGGGTCTTGCGACTGCATTGCACAATTGCATGAACAAGGGGCCAATTTTAAGGCCCTGAAGAGTGAAAAACTCACAACTTGTGCCTGGTCGCAACAACAACAACATGCACCTCTTGTGCGGGGGATCCGCCGAATCCCTACGACCAACTCACTGAACCATGAGAGTTTGATTGAACCTAAGAAAAGAACCACTATTGTGTTGGTCTACCTGAGGGAGAGGATTTGCCTGACTTCAGTTGGGGTGAGACGCCAAGTGAGTGGGCCAGAGTTTTGTCCCCAGTAGTCCATGATTTCTGACACCTGCCACAGAAATGACAAAGAGGAAGATGGTTATCATCATCATCATCATAACCACAACAACCACAACCCCGACCATCATCATCATCATCACCACCACTGCCTTCACCATCACCACAACCCCTACCAACATCATCATCACTGTCTTCACCATCACCACAACCCCTACCAACATCATCATCATCACTGTCTTCACCATCACCAAGACCCCTACCAACATCATCACTGTCTTCACCATCACCATGACCCCTACCAACATCATCACTGTCTTCACCATCACCACGACCCCTACCAACAACATCATCATCACTGTCTTCACCATCACCACAACCCCTACCAACATCATCATCATAACTGTCTTCACCATCACCACTACCCCTACCAACATCATCATCATAACTGTCTTCACCATACCATCACCATGACCCCTACCAACATCATCACTGTCTTCACCATCACCACGACCCCTACCAACATCATCATCATAACTGTCTTCACCATCACCACAACCCCTACCAACATCATCATCATCATCACTGTCTTCACCATCACCATGACCCTTACCAACATCATCGTCATAACTGTCTTCACCATACCATCACCACGACCCCCAACAACATCATCATCATTGTCTTCACCACAACCACAACCCCTACCAACATCATCATCATTATCATCATCATCACCACCGTACAGGTGACCGTACCCTCTCCAAGTTGAGTATGGTGGCCATCTGTGAGAGCCTGGCAAATTTATCCCTGACCGTCCATGTAGTCACAGAGGAGAGGAACCCCACCAGGACACGGAGCTCCTTGTCAAACTGGAGACCTCCCAGCTGGAATACGATAATAATAATAATAACATCATTTATATAGCACTTTATCCCCACAAAGTGGGTCCAAAGCGCTTGTATGGTAAAACACAGTACATTGACACAACAATGGGCACAAAACACAGGAGCAAGTTGTATCTGCAGCCTGCCAGCGCTGATCACAACACACTTCACGATCATAGTACGGTGGAGTCATCATACGATAATGATAAAATAAGTCATTTGTATAGTGCACATATCCGCCAAGGTGCTCTATGGCACTTACCGATTTAACACACACACACACACACACATAAGAATAATACGACCACTATACAGTGGAGTAATAATACGATCATAATATAGTGGAGTCATAATACGATCATAATACAGTGAAATCCACATAAGACAAAATATGATCATAATACAGTAGAGACAAACTCGCTTAAGATGACTTATCTTATTTTAAAGTGCTTTTTCCTGCTCTACAATAGGCCACAGAAGCAAAGACCACAACAGCTAGAATACCTTTGTCTAATCACCAGCGAGGGGTAACTTCAAAAACAGAGATGCCAACAGCAAGCTCAAAGAGATTTACGGCAACTATCAACCCGAAAGATCAGATTTGAAATGTGCCTTCATCTTACATTTTTAAAAAGCAGGATCTCATGAACAAATAATAAGAACCAGAATACGAAAGTTATTAAGAATTCTGAAACAAACTCTCATACAACAAACAGATTTCACAGATTTACAAAAGTAATTCATATTTTTTTCAACACAATATCCTTTACCCTGTTGAACACAGTTTTGGTGACAGCTTTCTCCAGTTGGTGCGTAATCTCTGTGGACATTGTGGTGGCAAAGCGGTCGTAGTTGGACCCGGTCAACGCTTCCTGAGAAACAGAGACAGGAGATGTCCTTCTTCAAGCCAGTGTAGACTAACTCTACATGTAGTATTTGCAGTTTATCAAGTCCCAGTTATTCAACTTTACCATTCACCTAGACAATAATATATATATTTTTTAACATACATATGGAAAATAATAACATGAAGAGAATTTTGGAATACTATTAAAAAAAGGTGATATAGTGGTGGGACTTACATATTAACCTCTGTTTCTGGTAGGACTAGGATGGACAGTCAAATAATAAACTTAACACAAACCCGTATCCGGAATCCATCCGGCTAATCGCCTACTTGGAAATTGTAATGAGTTCACCAACCAAGATTATTATGCGGCCCAGTTTATCACTTACGGTAAAAAAGAACAAAACCCAACAATGCCTGATCTACCTTGAATGTTGACAAGGTTGTGTCTAGATTGACAATGAAGTTCTGCACCCAGGGATCATTGACTTCATAGTTGGAAAACTCCTCCTGAAATGAAATCAAAGACACAATGAATAGTAATGAGGTATCTGTGATAGGTTTGTAGGTAAGTTTTTTTTATAAAGTTTGTTTGTTGTATTGTCAGAAATTAGATATTGGAATCTCAATTCTCCATGTGTGACCATAGAAATCACAAAGAAGAGCCCACCCATCCCAACATACATGTTGCACACTACACCCAATGTCATGAGTAATGTGGTTAACTTAAAACCAATGTCAATGAAGACGAACAAATTCATCATGTGACATTTTGAACCTACATATAACCCCAGAAAACAAATGCAGCGCATTGGATGAGATTTAAAAAAATTACTCACAACACAGCTTCTGTTGTATGGAACAATAAAGCAAGTGTTAAGAGAGTTCGGCAATCTTTAGATCTACCAAATAGAGAATCCTAAGCCTGCAACAAAACAGAAGAGGATGATCAGATCGAGCTCAGCACTCGATCAACATACATCGACTGGGACTGAGGGGCCCTTGACTGACAATACTGACGACTGACAAAGACTTTGATCTACAACCACTATGATCCACCTATAGCGCCACAAGATAAGCCAAACCCCACATCGACCTAGATTTCAATTTAGTGTATTTATTGATCAACCTATACCTTGGTCGTAAGTAAAGCAATAAAGTAACCATGGCTTGAACGGACCTGTCTCGTGTCTTGTATTGTATTTGTATTGAATTGTATACACTTTCTTCATCCATTCTCAGGGAAATTTGCCTTAGTGTAATGAGCTCCGCTATTCGCTGAAGCCAACACACAGTCGCCACAGAGCAGCGCCTATTGGCCATTATATTTTTGGTGGGATGAGGGGGTTATGATAGGGTTTCATAATGAACAAGAATAAGGTTGCCATTCTTTTTTTAAACTTGAAAACCCGAGTTGGTGTGAAGAGAGTCCTACCTCCGTGATATTATGGCTGGTGGAGAGGAAGGAGTCGACCAGAGGTTTGATCCTGGGGCTGACGGCACTGGAAGTCAGGTGTGTGAAGCCGTAGTCCACCACCTCCTTGAACTTGTTGGACACCGACGTCACTTCACTCAGACAGCTCTGTGGAACATTGGGCATATTTGGATTTTCATTTTCACTACGACATAGCACTATATACCTATTATTAGTGGAGTGCATGTACATTTTTCATTTAATTGATAAATGACATTTGTGTACCTGTTTATAAAGCAATCTTAGAATTTCATTTTCATTGCTAAATGTCACTATGTACCTCTGTATTTATAGCACTCAGAATAGTGGCAATACACAATATCTATTCATATCCCCATTGAATTTTGACATTTTTGAAATGCAACATCTACAGCTTAATTCGACCATTAAACGAAAAGTAAACAAAAATCGATTCAATTTCTGCTATTGTAACTCTCTATAAAGAAAAGAAAAATTGCAAAGGGAATAAGCTGACTTTGACATACAGAATGTTGTTTTGTAAACAGAACATTTCAAAGATAGGGAGAAAATGGTTAAAGATTGTCTGGAAGAGATGAAACTGACCTCTAGTTTTGCCTTGCTCTGTTCATTGCACTGAGGGTAGAGCTTGGTAATGTCTTCCTGCAGAAATAAGCACACATAACATACACATTACTGGAATATAAGGCACATTGTCTCTCTAAAGAAGCAAAATAGAACAGGGTCGATGAAAAAGTCTGAAAATCGTCGCAGACATCTTGTACTAAAATGCTATCTTGACCTTTCCATCTGGTAAGATTTTTGCTATTATCTGTAGTGCTATCAACTATTGTTATAGTGGCTATAAAGTATAAAATGCTTTCAGCTCGCTGTTGAACGGGGAAAAGTGCTGTATAAATGCTATCTACACTGAGTATCTATGTCATCCTTGACAGTACTCTTCCATTGTTATCTCAAAATGCATAAATCAAAGTCATTGATGGGATCAGTAAAGATTCATTTCTCCGTGAGTCGATAATCATGATAACAAATCATTATATCTTTACTATTCACACATTTTTGGTTAATTCCAGTTATAATTGATACATTGGTATTACAAATGTAGCAATCCCACTCGGGCGACAAAAACGGTCCGAAAATCGTTCCCACTTGCGCCATCTAATTCGTGGCAACCGAAAAAATCGCGGTTGGTGTGTTCAAACCGATCGTCCGCGTAAAGTCATGAACCAATCACCTTGAAATTTCGTATCCAATGAGAAGAAAGGTCAATCTTAATGTATGCAGGCCGTCGCAAAGCGTACGACAAGAATGAAGGCTACACGAAGTCTCCAAAGTTTTTGTGCGCTACTATTTTGAAACTTCACGGAATT
>JAUELK010218463.1:0-17500 GCA_031471215.1 Gastropteron pacificum | reverse complement strand
GTTATTAAGTCGTCATCCAACACCATAAGACACAAAGAAAAGGTAATACTTTATAACATTAGTTGCTGGATTGCCCTTGCTTTCTCCGTTTTTTTAAAGCAAAATTTAGAAGAAGCTTGGAGCTGTTTAGCTTATTGACTTAGCCTACCCCTAAGCCAAGAGCTAGATCTAGTAGTACCAGCTAGCCTAGTACTAGATCTAGATCTAGCTCTTGGCCCCAAAGTCCACAATAATGACGACACTTTTATTAATAAAAACGACAAAGATAACAGCCAATCACAGAGCTCAATTACTTGTCTCTGGAGTAAACGTCTAAAAATAGACTTTGTTGTTATGTCCAAGAGATACTATAGGCCTAGTATCTCTTGGGTAATGTGTTCTAACTAGGCCTAGATCTAGGCCCGCATAGGCCTAGTTGTTGTGTAGGGTAGGCTAAGTTGTAGGCTTGCACTGTAGCCTTCACTCTGACGTGTTGTTGGTTGGCTAGGCCTCTTGCAGTGCAATCGAACAACTCGCAACACTCCCTGCCTCCCTCCCTCCACCGTCAAACTGAGTAAACAGGAACGCCAACAGGAACAATGTTAGCAGAGAGCCTGTTATTCTATTTCTAGTGTAGGTAGGTTAAATAAAGCAGCTCGTTTTTCTACTTGTAATTTCACACCGTGAGACGTAAGGTATGAAGACTTAAACTTAGAGAAAGATATCAAGAATTATTGAAGAACCTCTAGTGATCCAGTAATAATAATAATAGACTAGATCTAGATCTAGGCCTATCTATTATCTATAGGATAGGCCTAGTATAGACGGTGATAGTGATAGATCACTAGATTAGACCGTCAGTATTTAGAATATAATGAGTAGGCCTGACCACCTCTTCAGCCCTCTGTTTCACTCCAAAGAGGTTCTTTGGCTTCACTTCTAGTTCTACTTCCTCCACCTAAACATCAATCAATAATCAATTGGGGTAGTCTAGAGCTAGATTTCTAGTAGATGATTAGAGCGAGATCTAGAAGAAGAATCTAGATCTAGACATCTAGGCTGTATATTTATTTGTAGTGATCATAGTGATTCATAATGGTAATGATGAACTTTGTATATTCCCGACAACCGTTCTGTATTAGATATGATCTAATATTTAATATAAATAGGCCTAGAATATCTATTTTTGTCTAGATCTTGATCTATTAGTATTAGTATTATTAGCACCTCAACATGGGTATCAGGTAGAGTAATACTGTACCCAGTCCGATCACCCTGACCGTAGTCATCACCCTGCACACTTTGACTTTTTACCCACTTTTTGTGACAGCCCTTGTCGGGTGGTCTGCTGGTATTTTTTTACCAAATCTGCTGAATATTGCGTTTTATTGTGTAGTCTAATTCTACACTCATCCAAGGCTTTTAAGATAAGTATTCTCCTCCAATTTGATTTCTGCCCATAAACGACGGATGAAGACTGAAAAGGTGTGAATTTTGAGTTCGTTACGACTCGATCCATGTTCACAATAAGCCGGAAATGAACGCCCACGAGGCCGAAACTGCTCATATTCACTGTTACTGCGCATGCCTGAAATATATGTGTGGTTGTGGTTTCAAAGCACCAGTTGGCCATTTTTACTGTTTATTTGAAGTGTCCGGTAAGGAAATCCAAAACTCGATAATGTTTCCCTTACCGGACACCCCTCATCATCTGACAGCCTTAAATGACTATATTAGAATACACCTTTTCACATAGTCGGTAGAAGTACAGTTTAGCGTTGGATTGGCAATGGATGGGCGTCTTCTACTATTGTTTACCAACCAGTCGGCCATCTTGGATGGGTGGGCAAATACCGTAATACTATGGTAAATGGCGAAAGTAATTTATATAGCGCACAAATCCATGCTTTCATGCTCTAAGTAAGGCGTTAGGCCTATAGGTCTAAAAGGAGTCGTCTTCAACCCACGTTTGAAGGGTAGATTGTTTTCACACTTTTCTGAACACACTTGGTGGAGTATCATTACCTCTCCTACCTTGTTTAAAACAGAATCCATAAACACCACAAAAATCCAAGAGAATTCACATAAATCCAAAACAAATTCAGCACGAATGTCAAATGACCAATCCGACAAGTACAGTATCAGATTTCGGTATTCGTCCACCCATGTCGCCCATTCAAAGTCGCGACACTAAACTGTACTTTTACCATAGTCTATATTCAGTTTTGAATCGATACGAGATGCTAAAATAGCTCAAGAAATAGATTGATAGTCTAATAATAGTAGAAGTTTAGAAAGAAAGCAAGTAAGAGTAGAAGACATACAAAAAAAAATGTCAGTCTGTGGGCCTCAAAGATTTATGACGTGTCTGGGACAACACTAAGTGAGTTGTCACTTCTTAAGTGTACACTAGTCTAGTGTCATCAGATATCACTAAAATGCATGGCAAGCATTCAAGTCACACACTCACATGTTCTCTCCACATTATATCTCTCTAAAATATATAAAGTCTTTTAGAATAGGGTGTCTGGTAAGGAAAACCGATCATCAAACAACAGGTGGAGACCAAAAAACCTTCTGAAGCAAGAAGCGTTTTAATACGGTTTTGCTCCATATTTAATTCTAGTGACTGGCCAGGATCAACATTCTCTTCTTTCGGAGTTGACTGACATTGCTTACGGGAGGACGTTGATTTCAGCTTACGAGTCATCCATGTTCAGTTCATTTGACTTCAAGTTTTCAAGACTGACATTTTATCATTTTTTTAAATTTTCATGATAAAGTGGATGACTGTCATGGAGCAAGAGAGTTACGAGTGATCAATCAGCGTCTTGTCTTTTTTATTTGACTCTTGCTAGCCCAAACTCAATAGACTGCCCCTGTTTTGGCTTGTAACTGTAACCCTTTATGTTAGGCTTCAGTAATGATTGTATACTGGCCAAGCCGTTTCAAACCTTCATGATGTCTCACTCAGTTGACTATTTAGAATCTAGACCAGAATCTAGTACTTTGTTAGTTTTCCTTGATATTTTTTTCTCATATAAAATGGAATCCAATATATTAAGGTGAGCTTCCAAGTAATGCAATTTGGCCTATAACTCTGACTTTTAACTGCATTTTGTTGACAAACACATCAAAGGAAAGTTCAGGGTCTCAGCTACATATTAACAATCCTTACTTTATCTTTTGGTCAGTCAACACAGAGCTGCCAACGCTGTACCGTTTGACGCATCCCGTCAGCGAAAAAGTCAAGAGATTTTCCTAATTCGAGAGTGTTGTCCCTTGCGTCAACGTCGCCATGTTGATTGGAAAAGCCGCTGTTGAGTGTGAGTGAGACAAAGAAAGGGACTTGGGGTTGGACATATGCGCAGCAAACCACAACTTCCCGGTACATGGAAGGTGTTGAGTGGGTGTACAGGAATTTCCATGTACACCGACCCATTTCGTATTAATATTGAATACATGAATTTTGAGGTCAAGTGATATAGGTAATCAGAATTAAACTTTTTCCTCAGATTTCCTTTGGATGGAGAAATGGATAACTTCAAGCCTGAAATAAGAGACTATCACCATCATTGTGAAAACACTGATGAAGAATCCTTAAACACTACTGTTGCATGATTATTCTGCAAATCAACATTCAATCATCATGTCTTCTGCTTCGCATTTGAGAAATCGAAGGAAGTACAAACTCGTCATCCTTGGGGAAGGAGGAGTTGGTAAAAGTGGTGAGTTGGCCATACGTCTGATTCTGCTGAATGAAAAGAAGGGTCATCATTTGTTACCTGTTAAGTCATGTAACTATTTTATATAGGATTGTATTCTTAAACAACCAGGTAGTGCACCATGATATTGACCTATTCAATAATTCTTTGTTCTTACTTTAGATAGTGTTCCCATACAATTTTGGCTCCCATCATCTTCTCAGTGAATTTGTTTTTGTTTAACAAACATTTTAACTGTTGCTGGTTGTTTCATGGGACTTTAAGCCTTGGAACAATGATTTTCAAACATATATATTATGATATATATATGACAAATTGGCCCTACTTTTACTTTAAAAACCTTTTGATAACATGGAATACAAACTGAAAGGATTCCGATTCCATTGTTTTCACAGCTTTGGTGATACAGTTTGTGAGCCACAGGTTCCTAGAGTATCATGATCCTACAATAGGTAAGTACTTATAAAAGATAGGTCAGTCCCTTTACTTCTTCTGTCACAACTCATAAGAAAATTGTTTTTCATGATGACTGACTTGACTTTTATGTTATGCCTCTTGATTCCTTGTGAAACAAAGGGCTGCACATTGTTGCAGTTTCTATTGTGTGCACGCCAAAAGAATGCACCTCATGGAGAGAGTGCTTGGGTACTGGTGTGTGTGTGTGCTGGCCGGGAGTGGGGTGGGGGGTAGGCATTTGGGTTCCCTGCAGTTGTTTTCAGTATTGGCCAACTTTGGGGATCACAAAAAAATTTATTTCAGTATTGGGGAGTTTCAGTTGGTAGACGGGCTAACCAAAGATAGACAGCTTAAGATCTTGTCAGTATGTTGGTACGGCGCCGACCAGGCAGCACTACCAGTATGCCTCCCAGGAGGTTAAGAAGGCGGTGGAATGCATCAGATCTTTCAAGATAATAGTGGCTGTAAAACACTTTGAGTTTGAGCTTGCTGTTGAGCGAGGTAAAGCGCTGTATACAAATGCTATCCATCATCTATTACTATAGTTCAGAATAGTGGTAGATCTACACTCTAAGACGTTGACATATTTTTTTCCTGACAATAACAACCAGCACTGAGATCTGAGCCTAAAGAGAAACCCGACAATTTTGATTCTTGAGTCTCCGCATTGAATCTTGAACTAAATCGGTCTTCAAAGTGTCATCATTGGTGGCCTTCATTCGTGTTGTAACTGTCTATAGGCCTACAGGTAATCACCGTAAATGGAAATAGCAAAAAGAAATGAACAATTCACCCAAGGTCATACTTTAATTGTTCCTTCATGATCCTTTATATACGAGAATCTGGGTACAAAACATTCATGTTAAGACCACTGCATGTTTATTTGCACTATTTTCCTTGAAAGAACCCAATAACAGAACCCTCATGTTAATATCATTTGTTTTCTAACTATTCCTCCATCTCTTACATTTCAGAGGACTCATTTGAGCAACAATGCAGGATTGATGATGAACCTGCTCATCTAGACATTCTAGATACAGCTGGTCAGGTATGAAACATTTTTTTTCTAAAATCACAATAGTGGAAGAAGCACTGAGTAGAAAGGACCTTGTATTCTTAATGTTTTTATTTCAATTCAAGCTGTATTCAAGTGAATGACTTCATCATAAAAGAGCAACCATGGAGAGGAAATAGCAGCAGCAGTTTAAGGGGAACCCTATTGAGAACAAAGAATACTGATTGTCACCAGGAATAGTTATAACAGGTTTTATTTGTTGTGATTTAAAAAAACGGTGTTTGTACAGATGAATACCTAAAGACTGGCTTGCTCTTTGTGATTCTGTCAAAGGGTTTAGATTTGAAAATGTAGAAGAACCGGAACAGAAATACACAATGAGTTTGGTCAATTTTATCTATTAGCTGCTAAATCAACTATGAATATACACTGGTCTATTTCAGCGGGAATTCACAGCTATGAGAGAGCAGTACATGAGAAGTGGAGAAGGTTTCATCATTTGCTTTTCCATTACTGATCGTAGCAGCTTTGAAGAAATTGGAGCTTACAAGAATCTCATTAACAGAGTTCGTGGAGGGGAGGACATTCCCATTATCATTGCTGGCAACAAAAGTGACTTGGAACCGAAGAGAAAAGTTTGTCTATTTTTGTCACATCATGAGTTTTTCTGTTTTTAATTAACTAAACAGTGTAAAATATGAAAGATACCATACCAGGCTTTGAATAAATCGTATTCGTCAATCACAAATTGATGTTGTTTTTTATACATGTTGTAGGCTAATACTCTGTACATTTTTCTTGGAATAACAGACACCCATATCCATGGGTGTTATTTTTTTGTACTGTGACATAATTCCATAATGGAGAGTCATCCAAAAAGTGTTTTCTGTATTCTCAGTAATCAAGTATGTTTATTAGTATTACACATTTTACTTTATGTATTTTGTATGTTGATAATACAAATGTGTACATTTTCAGTATGTATTCAAATCTCAGAAAGAATCTGAAACACCCATGCCCATATCTAGATACACTATGTTAAAGTAGCAACTCTCTTTTTTCCTTTCAGGTGTTGTATGAAGAAGGCCAGTCCTTGGCCAGGCAGCTTGGCTGCAAATACTATGAGACATCTGCATATCTTCGCAAGTGCATAGATGATGTCTTTCATGGGCTGGTTAGAGAAATTAGGGACAAAGAAAAAGAGAGATTGGAGCAAGAGACTAACCCAAAGAAGAAGAAAGGTAAAGTCCGGAAGTTGTTGCATTCATTACAGAGTGGCCATCTTTTCAAGAGGGGATCTCCGTCAAAATGAATTATTTCCTTGTGTCTTCACTTCATCAGACATGGTATGTGGCCATAGAAATTTGTTACATTATTTTTTATATTGTGAAGGTTTAGCAAATGTGTGCAAATCATTTTTTATTCTTTTGATACTGTCAATTTCATCAAGTTCTTGTGAAATATTTTTGATAGTAACTAGTCAAGTAGTCTTCTTTACGGTCTTCTAGTACAAAGTGAGTTATTGAAGAAATGTTATTCAGTGTAAGAAAAGCGCCTATTTCTCTCATGGGCTTTTTGACTTCAAAGTGAAGAGTCTTAAGAAAGTGAGTGTTTTCTTTCTTTGTCGAGGAGTAGGGATTAGACTGAAGGAACCCATGAAAGAAAATGGATTAAGATGTAAGTTATGAGAGAGACGATTTTCTCAATCTGGATTTCATATAAACATGTTCATGATTGGAACTTTCATGAGTTGTTCACTCTTCTTGTGGCCATTATGATCTTTAAAAGTATGTCAGTCGGGTTCTGTACCTTATAGCCTTTCAATAAATGCTATTGGCTTGCATTCAATACAATGTCAAGACTTTTAGTGTAAAGTAATGGGTCCTTCATTCCTGCCATTTTCAGTTTTCATCATCATCTGATAGCAGCCTTATGCATGTATTGTGAGTGGTATACACGAATGCTGCTGTAATTGATATGTCCTATGATGGATATCTTGTGTGAAACCATTTCATACAGTTCTCCTTCCAGATGGTGTTATTTGGTAGTGTCTCATTGATTTACATTCAAGATTCTATTACCATGTTCCATCTTTGTTACGTGTAAACATCAGTGCTCTAGTTTATCATCCTTTCAGATCACAATGCAATTTATTGTGAATGTTGCCATCAAAACTATTTTATATGCAGAAATATGTTACAGCTTTTGCATTAGGCTGGCATACTTCTACAACTTCATTCGACATGAATGTTAATGGTTGACTCTGTTTAGGAATAGAGGATAGAGGACAAACTATTGCCATTCTCTTTTCTAAGCACATTGAAGATTTTGTGTGTTGAAATTTAAAGGAAATTGTGTCCATTGTATGCCAGAATGTTCGGGTTATGTCCCCTTTTGAGTTTTCAATGAGTTGGCAGGTCTAGACACTTTTTTTAAGTGATTCACATTTTGATTACCATTTTAACTTCTTCCATCCTACTGCAATTCAAGTGCACAGAATGAAAACAATAGTGAGTGATGACAACTACTTAAAGCTATGTAGCTTAGAGGTTAAGGGTACCTTTATGTTATTTGAGTGAAACATGTGTTTCAGCTTTAGCTGGCATGAGTATGAATTATGAAAGACAGATTAACAAGGATCAGATCAACTAAAAACTCTTACCTATCAAGGTAAATAGAAAGTTATTTACAAATACTAGCCGTATTGTTTTAATATTACATGTCTGTGTACATTGCTCTTCTAATTTTAACCATGATTGTGAAAACATTACTATCCATTTAGAAATGATAACTTTTGTTCTAAACAAGATCGAGCACAGTTCTGTTTAATATGAATTCATACATGGGTTTTTCTTGATTTCAGAGTAATATCTTTGCAAACAAAAGAATACGGTCAATATTCTTTCTAACAAACATTCCAATGCATACCATAATGATTCTTATGCATCATTGTTGCCTCATACAGTCATGTTTATAAAAAAAAAAAGTGTTTTTTTTAATTTTTTGAAAAAAACAGTTGTACTTTTTCACAAATTAATATTCCTAATTTGTTGTGTGGAAAGGAATAAGTAATCGGTCAAATATCTGCTTTTTTTATGAAGTTTTAAAAAAGAAACTTTATAGACACACTGTATTGCTGTTCATTTCTTTTTTTGAAGGTGTCGGTCAATCCTCCTTAGCATACATAGGCTTATTGAATGTCATGAAAATAAGGGATGTTTTGCTTCTCACGTTTTCTTATCTATTGCTAACATCTTAATAATTATGAATTCTTTCTTGTTTTAATATTCAAGAGGGGATAACTGTTTTTAGGATATTTTATAAGGACAACCAACTCTGTAGAAGCTAAGCAAACTAGAAACAATTTTTTTTTTGTGCATACATGTTTTGAAGACGCCTTTTTATATAAAAGGAAAACACACAAACTTAACAACTTTTTAAAATGGATATGATATTAATATGACTCCCATGTTGATTTTATCTTTTGGATTCTTGTTTAAGTGAAATTCAGTCTGCTTGTTTTCTTGACTGGCCAAAGAAACTGTCCTACACAATGACATAATCACAGTGTTGCTTATACTTATAGCATATCATGTCCACTGCGACGGCTCAGTGCAAAAAACATGTATGCCATAAAAATGATTTTTTTTCCAGGAGAGCAAACAAACTAGTTTTTCCTTTTGTCTTTTCTGAAATCAATTCCTCTTCGAGGCATTTACAATTCTGAATGTAGTGTTTTGGTCCACTGGTGCTTATTTCTGTGGAAACTTGTGTTATTCTGGAACTGTTCAATATTTTGTGGCTTACGAGTTTTTCCAAGTGTGTCCAGGAAAAAAGTATTTCTTCCTTGCTGAATGTATAAATCAGCGATGCCTTTCTTCTAGACTCTTTGTTCACGTATGTCCTTTTACATTGTTTCTTTTGAACCATGTTCAAGATTAAATGCCTCTACTGTCCGAGATCCCCTATCCTCCAATAACCATGGAAAATGCGGGTTTCTTGCACTGAACCGTCGACTGGATCATTGTTTGAAATTTTAAGTGAGTTGCTGATTTTAGTTTGTGTGTAGGCATTGTTTGACACATTTTGCAGTTATTTTATTGCTTATATTATAAAGGTTGGTTTATAAGGAGAATTTTCATTTATTGTTTCATCATAAGTTTTCAACTTTTGTAACATACGATAGATGTTGTGTTGAGAACCATTTATGTGAGCTGACAGTTTGAAAGCGACAGTTGCATATGTATGTCTCATCTTATTCTTGGGGCTGCGCAGTGGCCAAAGGGCTAACACGTCGGGTTTAATCGTTTGGTCACCACGCGGCCCGTGAGGTGAGCATTCACGGCTTGCTACTTTTGGCTGCTCAACTCTTGGCTCTGCCCACTCCTGAGCTGATTTACTATTCATGGCTTGCGTTGTCCACCAAAACCTAGAAAAATGAGCTAGACTAAAGAAACGCGGGGAACAACAATGAATTGTGATAGATCCTTCATGCAATCACATGACTGTTGGGCCATGAGGCAGACATGCGTGCTGGTGCCTACTGCCCGGCACACCTCGTAAACCAACTACGTCAGCTCTTTTATTTTGATGTCGCTATCTGCGTGTGTGTGTGTGTTTGCAGGGTGGGGGGGATGGGTGTTTTATGATGCAGTAGAAGAGCTAAGTGAGTGGGTATGTGCTATCCGTAACACTGGGTGAAGAGTAAGGTCTAAGATCATTTTCATTGCTCTTTTCTGTTCAACAAACCGGCGAATTAGGGCGAATTTTTTCAGGTTGCCAGCAGCCACTTAGGAGTTTGAAAAATGTGAGGAATATTCTGTTTTAAGAAGACTGCGGTCATTTAGGAGGATCGACCAAACATACAGAGGCCATTTAGTCAGTGACCACTACATTATTTTTTTCATTGCGAGTTACATCTATTTGACAAATACATGTAGATGTTAATCCCAGGTAAGTCTTCGTAAATTGATAAAAAGCCATATTGTAGGGTATTAGTTGTATGTCTATGAAGTGGAGTTAATAGGGTTTTGAACCTGCAGTAAGAGCATAGATGTATTTGAAATATCAATAAGAACATTATTGCTTTGAGTGCTCATTGCAGTAATAGCAATATGGCTATGTCAACATGGTGATTTCTGTTACAAATCCAAGTCAAAACCAGTCTATTGTTACTGTTGCTTGATGCTTACAATAGTAATTTACATCTTTTTATATTGTTTTCTTTCCCCTGATTATGTCCCTATGTCTTTCTACAATATATATGTTTAACATATGAGATTCAACAATTTAATCTAAAATTCTACTTCTTGCATCTTTACTCATCGTTTTGAAACTTTGTTTTGATTCAATTTATTTATTAAAAAACATGATACAGGCAATTAGCATGGTCTTTTAGTATCACATGATGTTTTCGACTCACATGACTTCAGAAAACAAACACATTGCATTGAACAGATCTTCCATTACTTACAACTAAACCTCCATTGTATGGAATCAATGATTGAAGCGTTTTGAGTGTTGAACAGAGTTTCGGCAACCTTTCCTTTAGATCAACTAGGTAAAGAATCTAGATCTAGATCCAGCTCTAATGTATTTTTTGATGGATCTATACCTTGGCTGTATAGTAAAGCAAGAAAGTATAACGCGACTTACATGGAAACACCTTTTGTCTTTATAATAATGAACAAGATCAGGGAAATTTGTTGCTTTGTTGTGTTTACACAGGGGTGGTCATGTGGTCTTTGGATTTGGGGTCATGTGATAGAAAAAGACCATCCTAATTAGCCGTTTCAAGGATGTGTTAAATTCCTACAAATTTTGAATCAGGTTTTTCAAGCCAATAGTAGTAGTAGACTGATTACTTCCATTTGATTATCATTTTCGCTTAGAATTGCCTCCATGTTTTTGAAGTAGAACCAGATGCAGTGCACCTGTGAAATGAGGACCTGTGACTGGCTTTTTATTAATGTATATTCAAGTCTTTATGGTGATGGCCATAGAATTTAAAAAGCACTGACAAGCCTGACACACTACTTATGGAAACGTCAGAAATGTCACCCAGTCCATGTTATTCTCTTCTTATATTATGTATTACAGTAGTAAACAGCACACTCGTCAGGGTGTCATCAAGGTAATTCCATTTTAAGTACTCACATAGGTTGGCAGTGGGACTAGTGAACTTGTGCTTAAATACAATACACTGTACTTGCAAGTAAGGTCATTTTATCAGAGTGGCAACCTTGAGGAGAATCCATGTTCTATTCCAGTCATTTCACTGTCATTAGTGTACAAATTTACTTGCTGCATGGTCTTGTTGTGATCATATTATTATTATTATGCTGGTTTAAAAAAACAAAACAAAAAACACAATTGCATTGTGCCACTTGATGTACATATCCTATTTGTACTTAGGCAAAATCAAAGTCACTCACATTACTTAGCTAGTATAGAGTGCAGAGATTTGCAATTTGTTGTTTTTGTTGTCACCACTATTTGCTTATAGATTAGTATTGTCCTACACTAAACATTGGAGAAAAAATGGTAATATCAAAGGATTGTGTATTTCATGTGATGTTTAAGCACATTGTATTCGGAAATTTCAGTTATGCAGGCTGTATTGACACTTTCAGCAATGCCCAATTGTGTCTTAGTACACTATATTTCAAAACATTGTTTGGGAAATTGGTGTAAGAGATGTAGACTGTAATATTACATTTGTGTACCTTATGTATGTTCATATGATTTTTGTAGATCTTTCAACCAAATAGGTTCTGTTCATATCATGCCATATTTCCCCCTGTATATTGGTGATCTCGTTCAGATGCCAACCCTTGGAGGGTAAGGTATTTCCATACTCATTGACACTGATCAGTGCAGAAGGACAAGTTACTTAATTTCTAGTTGGCATTCATGACTTTGAGCTCTTATGTTAACTGAGATAGCTGATGAGTAAACAGAGTATGGAAACCACATACATGTAGTAGCCTATGTAGCAAGTACACATGAAAATAAAAGCAATATGCAATGGGCAGCCAGAAAAAGCGAGAAAGAGAAAGATGCAATGTGTGGTTCCCTTTACTTGTTCTTAAAATCAAGTTTAAGTATTGGTTTATTGCATTATTGTGTATCTCCAATGGCCAGCATTATGTTGTGCACCAGTCCCTCTCACTGGGAACTTTGATGACTATATCATCTCCACCATCTTGTCCACCAGATAAAATAATTACCTTGAGAATCGTGTATCCAACCATTTTGGGCAAAGACAACTTTTTATCATTCAGAGGTGCTGATCAATCATACTAAAAATGTTTTTAAAAACTCATTATTTTTCTTTTCTTGTCATTATGTTGTAGTGGTTTGGTAGTATCTTAGTACCATTCGGCAATGGGCAGAAGAGCAAGTGCTCAAAGTTTGCTGGATTGAGGAGACGAAAGAAGAAGAAGAAGAAGATCCATTGTTCTCTCTTACTGTTACTGAGATAAAGCAAGCATTATTACAACTTTTTAAAATGTTGTAGGCATCACACTAACTTCACTTCAAATTTTAAAACGAGAAAGGAATAGATTGTCAATGAAGTTCCTCAGCTCTGTTTTGGATTATTTATTTAGGACAAAATGTATGAGATAAGTACTCAGCAAACACATAAACAATTTTCTTTTGTTTCAATCTCACATTAATGTACACAGAGAATAAGGAAAACACCTGGTTTCATCATTTACATACTCTTAATGAAAAGTATATAAGTAAGTGTTTTTAATCTGCAATTTGTTTGCCTTATGATTAAAGACATCCCTGTATATCTGTAATTACTATATAATATTATGTGATAACTAATGTGTTGTGTTGATTTTTATTCATTTTTAGCATCGATGCAATTGGACTGAATTTCTTGATGTGGATGTTGTAATTGAACTGAGAATACTGAGATGTCATCAAACATAAGTTTTTTTATTAGTATGGCTTGTGCTACATTTTAAATTACAGTTTATTTTAAGCCCCAACTATTATTTAGGCCATGGTGAAGAATGTTACAAAGACAAACGGTACATCATAATTAAAAAGCAATTGCTTCTATTCTATCAATCATCGATAGTTGTGTGTGTTTGGGGGGGGGGAGGGGGGGGGGATCTTTAGAGATTTTACAAGAGAGGGTTTATTTATTTTGATTTTACTATTATGAAACTTGCACATCAAGCAAATTGTATTGTAACAACATTGTATGAAGTCGGATTCCAGAAAGTAAGATTTTCATGTCAGGTAGGTCTACAACTACAATTACCTTTTTTTTTAATGTTTATTTTAAGAGAAAAAAAGATGTGTCTTTAAATTTTACTGTAAAATGTTTAGTGTAAATATGTTATCCCCTTTTAATGTGTATGCAAAGAGAACAGCCCTGTGCTGTAGTGCCATGTTGTATGTGAAAGTGTTGACTTTGGCTGCTGCTTTCCCCTATCCAACTTTGTCTTCCTGTCCATTGACCCACCACATACTCTTGAGTTTGATCACGAATGACATGATCTGTACATACCATTAACATATTAAAAGAATTGAATATATTTATTAATAAAATGGCCATATATTTATACTGCTGGTTTGTTCATTTGTGTGTCTTGTCTGGAAATGTAATCATTTATATTTGTGGTCAATGTTGTCATTATGTCTTAGTTTCTTTTCATTGTCGTTCCATGACTCTGCACAATTTGTTTCCTTAATCAATGAATGAAAGTGAAAGTGTGTTCTCCTCAGATAATTTGTGTTGTCACTGTCCCAATGCTGACAAGGGGGTCAGGACACCCTGTCTCTATAATGTGAGGAGTAATACATATGTATCGTCATTGTAGCTCGTGCATCATTTCCACTGTCTCAAAGCTGAAAATGCTTGTCGGCTTGTTGGGATTTACAACAGCAACTGTATCAAAGAGCAGAGAGAAAAACTACGTGAACAGACAAGTAAAGGCATGTAGACATACTGCCCTTGTTCACTGCATCATAGCAAACAGAGTGATCTAAGTAGAATTGTATAAAAAGACTGGTAGATAACAAAGTTCATGGCTGATAATCGTGTCTGAGAAACCTTGACGAGCTATCACGCTGTCAACACCAGAGCCTGGTCACTCGTACGTCCACGCACGGGTACTTTTTAAGTTATGGACGCTACGTGCTCGCTTTTTGCCCGATATAAGCCAACGTAACCACGATGAAATGATACCACGGTGCAAAGTTCGATGTAGATTTATTGCTCAAACAAGGTCGCACCCAGTCTGTGTCGACAAAGAGTTTCACCCTAGCTAAAACTAACAGTTGTCCATAGGCCTACGCTTTAGATTGCTCAGGTGGACTTGTGCGAGGAGGTTGATAGTGCAAAACGCTATAGTTTCAGTGTTCAATTTAATATAGCACTTGAACGGCGTATGAAGCAATTGTCTATGGTATCTCTCTGCTTCTGAACAATGTTGCGCCTTTTTCACTATTCGTACTGGTTGGCAAGTCCCTCCAGTCAACAGCTACAACATCGTTTGACACCAATGGAGCTGGATTATTCCTTGGAATACGCGATATTCAAAACAGAAACAAAACAAAAAGGTATGCTAGGCTAATGCCAGTGTTTTTGCACAAAGTTATGCATTGTATTAGTATCATTTATCATTGATAATATGATAATTACGGCCACGGCCTTCATGCTGACTACCTCACAAACGTGTATTGAATTGTTTGTTTATTGTCGTCATTGGTTTCGTTTATTTGGTCGATTTTATCTACATGCAAACCCCGAGCAATGGCGACAAAAAGTTGATGTAGAAATATAATCTCTCGAAAACGAATCTCACTGGCTTCATTTTATCAAGCCATTTTTTGCTTATTTTGTTAGAGGGTTTCATCAAACGGTTCGAAGCCAGTCTTCTTTTTGAAAGCAAAACCATCGTGCATTATTATTTTTTAAAACAAATAATAAAAAAAATTGTAATTCCCGTATTACTACTACTACATAATTATTGGAGCATGACACAGCCTGTGTGTGCATTTTATTCAATTTCATCGAGAAAGGTATGAAAGTTTCCGGGGCTGCTTTGATTGTCACAAAAGACTGTGGTGATCTACACTAGATGTAAACACAAAGTACGTAAAATTGTAGATAGGCCTAGAGTGCTCAAACATCAATGACGATAAGAGGAATTACCTCAGATAACAGCCGTTTCTTATTGTGATCTTATTTCGGATATCTGGCCGTTGTCGTGCTTATAGAGTGTTGTGTATTGTGTAGCCTGTGAGACGATTAGAATTAAAATAAAAGTTGTTCAGGTAATGTAGTGTCTGTTGGGTACCGTAGTAACAACGATTTTGAAAATACAAAGCCCAATGCCCTAGCTGTAAGTGCGAGGAAATAACTGTACCGAGTAGCCTTAGTAATCTGTCATAAGTTTGGTACCGGTATGTTAGTTAGATCTTGGGTTCTTTTTTGTAGAAAGACATTGTTTTTTAAGTGCTAACTTAATACGTTTGTTGTGTACATTTTAGTTATAGTTAAGAATGTGTTAAGTTAGTGCATGCGTGCTGTTGTAGGCCTAACGTGCGTCAGCATGCGTCCCACTGTGTCCTTTCCTGGAATAGTGACACAAGAACTAAACTCATGTACCGAAACCAGTATTTTAACTTACTGTCTGTCATTGTCTAGTTGTGGGCATATCGACAAGATGCAGGGACTGTGGCTTAGATCTAGTTAAGATATCCTGGTATTATTTTCACCCAATGTCATGCATCAACAGGAGATTATAAAAACGATAAGGCCTGCCGATCTGCTAGGTGAACGGGTCCGTACACGCTTGTAGGCCTAGGTATGATCAATTCGTGGATAAGATTACACACATCATAGTAAGCTTACGTAGGCCTATGTGCAGACTTAAACTTAAAGACAGCCGCAAGGAACGTCTATCACATCGCGTAGTCAACAATATTGAGTTTCTTCTGTGCCAAACCAATAACTGCTTGCTGTAAAACGCAGACAACAGTTTTATGTTGAAAATATCTCAATTATCTATGTTTGCATTGTGATTGTACCGGATAGCGCGCAGTTTCTTTTGCACCGCGTCAATTAGGGCCGTCGCCAACACTTGGCCGTAGCTTAGGCCTATAGGCCTAGGCAGAGAGCTTGTAAATATGTAAGCTCTCTGGCCTAGGTCAGTCTGGGCTAGGTCTCATGAAGAAGACCTGACAATAAGGGTCCACAGTTCACAGTGGATAAAGGTGCTTTTGTGTCAAAGATGAGAGAGATAGGCCTTACTGTTTCGTCTGTGTGTGTGTGTGTGTGTGTGTGTGTGTGTGTGTGTGTGTGTGTGTGTGTGTGTGTGTGTAAAGCTAACATTACGTGACGGGGCGCTCTACAATGGAATGTAGCTTGAAGCATAAAGGATTTGTTCTTTGTCATTTTTTTTCTCTCACATGCTTTTGTTTTGAAAGAAGGGGGGTTGTTGTAAGTAAGTAGGCCTAATGTAAGCTTATTACGTCTTGTCTTGTACACCCGTTTTGTGTGCAACACCAAACAATATGCCGATCTTCTCTTCTCTTCTCTACTTCGCTATTTCCTTCTTGTTACTCAAATTTCAAGTTCGGGTGGACTTACTTATTTGTAGGTAACAAGCATCAACGCACGGTAACAATATGGGCACTGTGTTGGTGCAGGCTATAGGCCGAATTTTGTCCATAAGCTGGATATGAAATCTGTTCTTAACTCGAAACTTTGAAGCCCGAAGCTATTTAATGGCTGACATACATGTAGGCCTACTGAGTTCCCACGCACGCATTATCTTTAAAGTTTATCAATATCAGGGCGACACAAATTCTGGCTAAATACAGCTCGCAACTGGTTTCCCCATTTGCCCATGACTTTATGTAGACCGACTGGTATGGTTGGCCTGCCGGTACCGGTACCTCCATTCAAGTCAAGTTGATAATGGACTTTTAAAGCTTAAAATGTACGGTAGGCATAACTGGTGCACTCTCAATCTTTCTACTGTCAGTAGGAACACCTATACAACCAAGTAGAATACCGGTACCTGTAGGCCTACCGGTGTTTGATTGTCAAACAGATGTCGTTACGGTACTCCGTAAATGAACCTAATGCCACGAGTAGCAATTAGTAGAGTAGCACAGGCCTAAATTCTTGTTGTTTTCTTTTGGGGGGGCTCAAACACGCATACATGCGCCCGCTGTTCATTGTTCTTCACATAGGTATATACGGTCTCTCTCTTTCTCTCTCTGTCTCTCTCTCTGTCTCTCTCTCTCTCTCTCTCTCTCTCTCTCTCTCTCTCTCTCTCTCTCTCTCTCT
>JAUELK010218462.1:4487-30853 GCA_031471215.1 Gastropteron pacificum | reverse complement strand
TCCCCACCCCCGGGAAAAATGACACACCACCAACACACCACCAGGGACCGCTTTCGTAAACCAGTCCCAAGTTTTGTACTAGATCTAGATTTGTTTGTGTTGTTTGCTAGTTGTAATGTAATACTGTAATACTAGACACAATAGTCATACACTCTTTTTCTTTCTCCCCACAGACTAACGAAAGACTGACACCATGGATTACGATTCTTCCAACAAGTTCATTTCTTCCCTTGCAAAGTTTCTTCAATCCCTTTGCAATGGTTATGTTGAATTCGACAATGGTGTTCAAGTGATTGGGCATCTTTATCTGAGTGTTGACACAGGAAAAACTATTGATTATATTCTAAATGAAAAGGTGTGCAAGACTGACGAAAATAGTGTTACATTCATTAGTAACAGTTTCCATGCCGAACCAGCAGAAAAGCCTAAACCCCAGGGCAAAAGAGGGGCTAAAGACAGTAAATCAGAAAACACTGCTGCAGAAGATGAAGAGGAGCAAAGCAACACAAACAACGGATCAGCCAACCCTCGTGGTACTGGTGCAAGTTCCACACTCTCAGGAGTGAAGAGACCCCATTCCCCTACTCAAAGACAGTCCCCTCACAGCAAATCAGGAAGATCATCCCCAAAGTACAGAAAAGGTAGTTCCGAACAATTTGATCAGAGCAACACACACATTTCCAACCCGGCCAGTGAAAACAGCATATCCTCAGCCCCTAGTCCAACAGGTGATGGAGGTCCTCCATCATCTGCACAAGGTGTAGGCTACAGTGAAGGTTATTCAGACTCTTATTTTAATACTGCTGATGAAGACAATACTGTTGAAGAGTCTGACAAGGATGTGAAACCTTCTCTTGATACAGATGTGACTTTTATCAAAGAGGAATTCGGTCCGGGTTCAGGAAATCAGGGTAAGTTAGTTTCTTCCTAATATTTATTGCATCTCAATCTTACAAGGAATCCATAATTTCTTTCAGTTTGTATAGCAGAGACCGGTTTTCTTCGCAATACAAGAAGGTACAGGATTCAAAGTTAACTTCAGCATTTCAATGATCTCTATTTGAGAACTATTTCTAGTTGAGAACTGTAACTGTTGTCAATCAAATGATCTCCCCACAAGAAAGAAACATTTACCAATTAAATTCAAGGTATTTTATCAGGCAGAAAAGCCAAATATACATGACAGATTGATATTGATAAATTTTATATTTATGCTACATACAAATATGCAACCTTACTTTCTACACACGCTGTCACACACACACAAGCACACAAAGGAAACAATATTCATGGGCACACAAGTACATACACTATACACACACGCTCGTGCACACATACACTCACACTCTAGTTATTTGAATTTACAGTTTCTCAGTTACAGTAGTCGCCAGACAAGACTACCATACTCACAATATCTCACACTTCCTTCCTATGCTCTTTAATCACATTCACACACAATGCTGACATTTTCATTCGAGCTCATACACACTTGGACAAATTGTACATACATGGATTTCTTATCAAAACATTCAGGAGACGTCTCTTTCTTACCTCAACAAATCATGGACATTCGACAATGCAATGATTATGATATTCATCCTCAATAACTACACACTCGTTCTAATTTTCTACTTCCCCACCGACCTGTTTTGATTTTGAATAGGTGCGAGCTTAGAAATAATTTGGAAAAGCAATACAATACTGAAAAGACAGTGTTTAATGTGTTTATACTACTTGTGTCATTGACATCCTGAGACCACTGGTGATTCAGATTGAACATGTCTAAAATACGTTATTAAATTCAATTCAGCAAAAAAGGCACATTCATTGTTTACATGACATACTGGTTCTTCTCCCACACATAGCCGCAACCTGAACTATAACAATACATTTTCTTCCTAAAGATGCCCATGTCATGGTCTGGGGCTTTTCTATGGATAATTTATAAAGAGCTTGTGATACTATACTATTCTACTTGATCATACATATTACATCCGTTAATATATTTATACATTTAAAACTGACCCAAGTTAATAGACAAACGGTCTGTATCCTGTTATGCAGTTATGTTGTGTGCGCGCATGCTTGTGGAAGAATAATGCACATTGTGTTCAAATGAACTTAACACATCTAAAATGTAGTGCATTAGGAGGTTTTACTCAGCCTATGCATTCTTAATCCCAATTTTCCTCCTGTCTCTAGGTCGTGATGGGAACCAAACGGAAGATCAAACAGTTTTTTCATCAAATCAAGCCTATTCATCAATGCAGTACTCTGGTCAATTTGGGTCATCATTTCCGGGGCAAAGAACATCAATAAATCCATCAAGTGATCGTTCATCAGCCATGTACAGTTCAGGATCATCGCAAATGGAATCAGGAGAAGCCTCAGGAGACCCTTCAGGTGGGTGCCAATTCTGAATAGTTGTACTTAATATCTTTGAACATCTGTCTAATCTGATGAAATCTCCTCAATTTATTTTGTTCTTTTAATTCAAAGTAATATTTATTTGCCTTTCAGGCTGAATACAAAGTTTTTGACACTTTAAAGAAGTGGCAGCTATGAAGCTATTAATGGAAACGAAAAAGGCTTTTTGGAAAGGCAGCAAAAGGGAATTTTTTTTTTCTCAAAGCAACTAGTACTCTTTGCCCCCCTCCCCCCTCCTCTTCCAATGACATCAATAACAAGACTGCTATGTGTTAAGTCAAGTGAAATCAGTTTTGTACATAAAGTTGGGTTTTATGGAGATTTTTTCATTTTAGACAAATGAGTTTGAGGTGCATGGCCTACTTTTGGTGATACGAAACAAAAGAACATTTTCAACTGTCAGTTAATACTTTTCAGAACTTTGAAAATCTCAACTTTTTTGTGAAAGGAAATTGTTCCCCCCTTTTTTTCCCTTTTTTTTGTAAAAATACAGTTTTAAAAAATGATTTTATGATTGTTCACGGGTGGGTTTTTTTTCTCCCTCCTCTCCTTAAACATGAGTTCAAATCAAAACTTTTTGAAAACTTCTATCTGGAAGTAAATTATTTGAAATACGGAAACAAAAAAATTGAAATACACAAGTACATGTGAATGAATTCAATCTTAAACAATGACATCAAAGTAAAATGGTATTCTGATTTTTTACTAATAAAAGGCCATCCACTTCATTTTTGCATTCTAAATGGAAGTCCTTTGAATTGGAAATACACACAGGGATCAATAAATAGTACCATTGCTCATTGCAAGATAAAAGAGATTGATGATTTGTGTTGGGTTAGGTATGGAGGCAGGCAAATGGAGAAGGATCACAATTTTTCTGAGATGCCTTGTAAAGTTGTTAACCATGAAGACTTCCATTTAGATTTTATACAGAAAATTGTCAAGCTCAATGTGTCATCCACAAGTGATGAAGGTAGGGTGTGGATGATATGTTGAGAATAAGAAAAGGAAAAGAGGTTTCACTTGAAAGGAATCAAGGTTTACATTCACATTGAAAAACGATTTACATTATTATATGAATAGGGAGAGTTTTTAACCTCCTTTCCTTCCAAATGTACATCTTTCCCTTTTCTCTGTTTTGCATTTGAATTTTGAAAAAAATGTGCTTTCTTAGTTAGTTTTTATGCTGTTGGAAGTTTGTCTTGACATTTTTAGCATACAAATGAACAACATAATCTTTATCAAGTAATGATAAAGACAAACAAACAATGTTTGAAACACACTTTAAATATAATTTTATTTACAGTCACCACCCCTCAATTCACCAAGTCTTTTAAAATGAGATCCAAATTCGGCAACTGCAAATGGCTATGTTTCTCAGAAATCTGAAGTCACATTTTAAAGTCTTGATAATGAAGATGATTAGCAAGACTAATTTAAAAGGCTTTTCAGGCCTTTAGGTTGGGTTCAGTGGTGGTGAATGTATCAAATTCCAACAGCAATTAGGCCATAACCTTTTCGCATCATGTCACGCAAAACTCTGCTCACGATACATCACCCAACATAGGACTCGCTCGTTCAAAGTTTTTGATAGCTGTGTTAGTCAAACTAAAGATACATATTTCATTCCACAAAGTAACGAAGAGAAGAAAAGGAAAAGAAAACACAAATATTTTGGGGCCCTTCCTGTAAGGTTGGTTTGCTTGAAGGATGCTATCATTCTTTGTAAGCATTCTTTTTTTTATTATTTGTGAATATCATCTGAATTCATGGAGAGGTTTCCTTTCTTTTCTGGAAGCAAAACAGTAAATGTCACATCTCTTTCCTATTTTCCTTTAGTACCATGCATCTTTTCAGTTTATGTAAACACTTGTACAGAGCAGAATCTATTAGCACTTAATGTCATAAATGAACAATAAAGGTGTCTTGAAAATGCTCCCAAATGTGTGTCAGCACATGCATGGAATTATCGAGTTGAGCTGTGGCAGGTGTGATGCGAAAAGGTCAAGTATTATTATACTATGATATTGTCTGAAGGAAAAGTAGGCAAAGTGAACATTTTGATAGGAACGATGAGTCATGGTCAGATCTTATAGGTATTAGATCGTTGTGAACTTAAGTTCCAAGAAAAATAAGCATAATCAGAAAACAAGTACAGTGGACTGATATTATGCCATCCACTTTTTTCTTGACTTCATTTTTATGAATCTTTCTCAAGTATCAACTTTGCACATTTACTCCTACCTGAAAATCTATAGCAGCATGTACTGGTAAGAGATTTATCCATGACTCATAGTTCCAATGTTGAAGTGCTTCTATCGTCTTACATAATGCACAGACAATCAGATTTATCACTTGCAGTTAACTCGTTGGGACTTTTCTTTGAAATTTAGAAGAAACTGCAAGATCGATACATCTGCTTGCATGTGATGTAAATGAAATTGTTGTTGGAGAGGGCCTGGGCTGGCAGGTGGTAAACTCGGAAGTTCACATGGTTCCCCCTAAACGCTTTTTGAGTTTTGATTCAAATTGTCTCCAAATTTGGAAGCTCCGCATTGCAATGATTAGGTTTTTAGTCTCCTACTCCCTTTATTTAAAATAAAATAAAACTCCCATTAAAACCATGGGAGCTTTTTAAGGCTGCTCCTTTGTTCAATGTGGAGTTTTGCTAAGTTCCTTTAATTTTTTAATTTTCTTTTTTTATCCGTTTGCCAGCTTGAGTTAGAACAGGTTATTTGAGAATAGTAGTCACCACATTCTTTTGGTATTGATTTGACCATGGGCTGCAAAGAAGTTATGCAAAGCATTGAGGAAAGCATTGGACTACTGACAGCCCCACCCTCCCTTCTGTATCCTATTTCTTTAGTTACAGCACTGTTGTGAACACTGTTGTTGAAAATTCCAGAAAAAGATAGGTAAGGATACTCAGTGTCTGATACTGACACTGATATTGTCCTGCTGTATCAGTTTGGACAAATATTACACTGCTGAATTAAAGGTAGAATCATTTTGTGTTTTGAACTGAAAGATGGAAGTGAAAGAAAAGCGTTATGAATGGTTTGATTGCAAACAACTTGCCTGCCAACATTAGTCATGGAATACAAGAACCCAAAGACCTGGTTACTAAATTCCAGGCAAATCCGTTGAATGCTTTTACTTTTTTTATGAGCGATTGCCTCTTCTCTTCTGTAATCACTACCTTTCTATTCGCATACATTTCCATTTTATCAAAGCTTATTGGATTTATCTCAAAGAACAGTCTCCATTTCATATACTGTCCACGCCCCACCGCGTCAGACTGGAGATTTGTTATTTTATTTAGGACACTTCAGCCCATTCTGAGGAAGAAACAAATGCAGTGACAGTCATTAAGTTCTGTTGATTTTACTCAGAAAAACAATCCTGTGTGACCATGGGAAATCTTTTGAAAAAGAGTGAACATTCATACTTTGCTAGTGAAAAGTAGATGTCCCAATATGATGGTCTCTTTTTTCTGTTGCATAGACATATAGTAGGCGGGTAGTCTGGACCAGGTATGAGATGTTGATGGGTAGTTCAGCCACGGTGAATGGTTGATTATTGATACTCATCACACTCCAGTTGTATGATGGTTATAAAAAGAAAGGAATTGGGATTGGGCACAAAGTGCGTTTTGTTGTACTTGCCGGGGGAAAAAAAATTACCTTGGTGTACAGCCTTTTACATTATATTAATTTTCAGAACTGTAGCATGTACGCTGAGTGACTACTTAAAAAAGAATTCTATTGATCTTTTTTTTCCTTCTTCTTTTTTGTTTTTCGTGTTGGATGAGATTGGTTGTGAGGCATAAAAATAACTACAAAGTAGTAGAAGTGGGTAACAATGATGGTTGCTAGAAGCTAATGCTGATTATACTGTATTGTTTATATGATTAAGGGACACTCTTGACAAGAATCTTTATCCCTTTTGTTAAAAGGATACTCCTTCTTTACCGGATCTGAAATTGTAGCAGGCTTTCTATTATTATATTGGTTCTAAAGTGACCTGTCACGTTTGTAATGAATTACAGTAAACGAATGAGGGTAGAACCATGTGCTTGTTTACCATTTGCAGATGCCTAGTCCTTGTAAAAGCCTAGTTATGAATAGACGTGGCATTGGTATAATATCATTTGTAATACGTAAACCAAATCAAATGTGTCTTCGTTTGCTCATTCCTCTCTCTGGTTCAGTTCGCCCCTGAATAACTTATTTTTTTGCTTTTGTTAAAGGAAATGGAACTTTCAGAAAAATGATTTGAATCTCCCCCCACCCCCTCCCTTTCTCCCTCTGCAGCTGGGCTGGATGAGCAGAGTATTAAAAAAATCATAGCCCTTGCCTCAGATGAGAATTATTCATCAGTATCGGATTATATGGGTTCAGGGTCAGGTGAATTCTTCTCTGGATGCAGCAACAAAGTTTTCCCCTGTGAAATATGTGGCAAAGTGTTTCGTGTCAAGCACCAATTTATTGGTCATCTAAATACCCATATGAACCGGAAGCCATTCCGATGTGAATTTTGTGAAAAATCATTTGCTTATTCAACCAATTTGAGTAGACACCGCCGTACTTGCGACAACAACCCTCAATATAAATCTGGACTGTTTTCAAACCTTTCCGTCAACTTCAAGGGCTCACCTGACAAAAGTGAGTTCTAGTCACTTGCTAGACACATGTAATGAATGACTTGACATTATTTCATGTAAATATTATTTCATGTGCGTTAGTGAACCCCATTGCTGATAGGTGTGCTAAGTAGTTTTTTTTACTTGAAAATATAAAAAAAACTATATACTCTGCCCTTGTTGGTGTTTCTTCAAACAGGTGATGTGCATTTAGGAACTTCAGCCTTATGGCTCAATCGTCAGAAAGATTGGAAAAGAAACATCAAAAGAAAAACTGTTCTTTGTCAATATTGTTCAAAGACATTTTCTTCTCAAAGAGAGTTGGATGGCCATTTAAATTCAAAGCACTTAAAAATAAAACCTCATGTGTGTGAAAAATGTCAAAGAGGATTTTCTTACAAGACTAGTTATAATTACCATATCAAAGTATGCCCTATGAGTAGACTGACTTTTTGAAAGTGTGCCTATTTGTTGTGACTTATTTATTGGTTCACATGTGATTATGTTTGCTGTATAATCATACAATCATTGCATTGTACTTCTCCATTTTCGTTTATAAGAGACATGTGAAAATGAGATTTAGCTTTCAGAAATTTAAAAGTAAAGTATCAAAGACAAACAAGTCATATCCATATTATGGTTATTTTAACTTTTGTGCTGGACTGAATACTAGGTGCCTAAAGACACTAAGAAATCATTTTTACAGTAGTCAAGACACAAGAATTTGAGCAGACTGCGTTTCTTGCTTGTCCTTAAAATTGTTCTTTTAATACTGACCAATAGACAGTTTATATTTAAGATAGAAATCTTTGCAATACTACCAAGTTGTTTGTAGAATAATCTGTTCTCTGTCTTGATAAATCCATTCTTATACTGTTTCATTATTTACACATCAGAAAGTGGATCATGCGTATATGTCCTTGTGTCTCCATCTATCCAAAATAAGTTCTAAAAAAGTCATCATTTAAGTACACCATTCATCACAATTCATAGGCTGGTCTTAGCTTTATAAAGAGAAATGCACTCTCTTGTTTTTGATTCCAGGGCATGAGGGCACAGACAAATTAGCGATGAAATCAAAAGCAGGACCTAAAGGCGGTCGTAGAGGATATGTGTGTGAATTCTGCCAAAAATGGTACATAAAAAAAGATGACTATGCAGGCCACATGAATCTCCATCATTTAAACATCAAACCCAACAAATGTCATGGTTGTGGTAAAGGATTTGCATCCAGAAAAAGCCTTCAGCAGCATCAACGCTTGTCTTGTCATTTAAGCCACTTTAACTGATTTACTATTACTCCATTTTTTTAAAGACGGCTCTTGGCTGAATTTTATGAGCTACATGCTCACTAGTCTTTGTATGACCAAATGAAAACATGTTTTGATATGATTTAGAAAACCTTGAAGGTTCTGTATGTATGCATATTTACAACGACAAAAAAAAAAATTTCTTGGGTTCATCATACTGTCTAGCATTGATGGACTGTTCATAATATTATGTGTTTGGAATACTGCTTTACATCATAAACCCATGAGTTTTTCTGGGCAATGTTGTGATTACTCAAAGTGTGCTGTCTGTATTGTTCAGTAGGCTCACTTTTTCAAGTTTTTTAGGTCAATTTCAATATTATTGTCATTTAATCAAAACAAATGTGCGCATTTTCTCCTCTGCTTCCAATTATGGAGATGTAATAAAAACCCACCAGATAGAACTTGAGTGTTTTGTTGTACTTTCATTGATTATTTTGTTTTGCTTAAATTGAGGTACACACACTTTACTCTGGCTCGTGCTGTTTGATACATATGGTTGTGAAGAGGTTCACTCTTTTTGCTTGAACGCTAGGAAAAAATCTGATTTTTGGTTGGAACTGTAAGTAGTCTCCTTTTAATGACAATTTAACCTTATTTTCGTCTCATTTGAGAAAAAATCTTCTTGTTGCACATTTTTTGATCTTCAACCTTGTGGGCAGGCCTTATTGTTGTGTTCATTGTTCCAAGTAACTCTTTATTCTGTCATGCCAACTTGTTTGTCATGTTGAGGGTGACACTGGCATGGTATTTGTCCCTTCCTTTTTTCTCTCTCATGATGATGGACAATCTGCCCCCTTTTTCTGTATCATTGATACAACAGATCTTGTTTTATTTTGACATAGGAACCGGAATCCTATAGTGATATTATTTGTTAGTAGTTTTCCGTATTCTTTATCGCATGACCCCTTTATCTATCATGAGCGTGAAAGAATGGGATGTAATTTATCTGTGTACCGGTACTGTCTTGTTATTCTGCACAGACGTTACAAAACTCGGCGTTTAAATAGTTCTTAGTCCATTGTTTTGAAACCAAGGGAACATTCTTTGTTGTTTAGTAGGTGCAGTCCATTGTGAAGTTTACATAGAAGGTTGAGAAATCCATTGATTGATACTTGCTTTTCATCTGATAGTAAAGATAGTGACAGAAACATTTTGAACTTGTGCTCTGACTTTTGTGAGTATTTGGGGGAGGTGGTGGGTTTCATATCTTTACCTGAATTTAGAAAGCTTCCTGGCAATACCAGAACAAAATCTTGCCCATGTAGTTATATACTCAAATTGATAGTGATTGCTCCACTCCAGAAAAAAACGGTATCAGATAAGGAATTGCGCTGTGCAATGATGAAGCATTGTATCATGTTCAAAGAGAACATTTCGTGACTCATGTACCATGGCGTACAACACTATGACATAGTATGAAATACACTTTCCTTTTCTCTATCTCTGAATTTTCATTTGCGATGGACTAAAAGAGTGGTAAAAGAGTTGTGCTGCTTGATAAGCCTGGGCCCTCCTTGTGGTTAGATGATACCTTAAATGAAGGCGCTAATCATTTTTCCATTGTTACTTCCAGTCCGACAAATGGTGCAGTTGGAGGAGATAAATCCTTTGGACACACAAGACGACAGTTTGGTCTCAAGTCTGTGTGGAATTCAAAAGCCGGTGAAATTGGAACCTGACCTAAAGAAGACTCCTCCCAAATGGGCAGAGCGAGCACGCAAGTACTCGTGCCACTTCTGCTGGAAGTCATTTGTGGTGAAAAGAGACTGGGAGGGCCACATCAATTCCGTTCATTTGAAAACAAAACCATTTCGTTGTCATATTTGTTCTTGGAGCTCAGCACACAGAGGTGAACTGCAAAAACATGTCAAGAAGTGCACTCGTCTCTATGGCCATTTGAACAAACAATCACCTTAGCAAAAATGTCTAGAAGCTTGAAACAAGTGTCCATATCTATTTGAATAATATCATTGAAAGGCCCCCCTTTTCCCCCCTGTTCTTTTACTTTCTACTTATGAACAATGCCCAAACTGGAGAACTTCTGAAGAGCTAAAGCTAGCCAGCCCATCCCTGAACCGTTGATGAGTTTGATCAAATTACTGAAACACCTTAATTTCCATTCCAGTTTTTTCCATGAACATCAATGAGCCTGGTCTGCACAATCGAAGTGGGTTGAATTGGTTTTCATTCAGAGATTCTCATGGGAAAATGAGACAAATAGCCCAGACAGATGAGAAACAGAGAAGATATGCTTGTCTTAAATGCAACAAAACTTTTAGCTTTCCTGGAAACTTGTCGAGGCATCGTAAAGCATGTGAAGGCCTTTATGACAAAAAGTGCATGTATTGTGAGCGAGTATTTTATCGACAAGATATCCTCAATCGTCACATTCGGAGTAAGCATGGGTTTCCACCAGCCTGTCAACAGATTGCATAGTGTTGTTTTGTAAGATTGTCCACTGCACAGAGTTTATTCACATTGTGTTTGTATTCACAATCCAGTTAGATAATGGTTTTAAAGGAAATACATGTATAAAAAAAAGAAAGAAGTATACAGTCACATTATTTGAAAAGAGAGTTAGATGTTTTATACCAAAATGAAAGTCAAAATAAGGGAAGGTGCCTATGGTTGATGATATTAAAGATGACACTGTTATCTATTGTACTGCGTTTTCCAATCAATGTCTGTTCTAAAACAATTTGAGTATTTATGATGGAGTGATGTTAGACCAGAATAGTTATCATTAAATCACTTCACTAACTTGCAACCTTTTTGTACTTTCTTATTCAATTTAATTTAGATTTTGAAGAAAAGTGGAACTAGATCTGAATTTGAAAAGTTTTGTTAGGTTAAAATACATGCATTTTTTTGTATATATGTTACTTTGCAATACATTTATTATCATATGTTGGGTCATAAATCCATGTATTATTCTTCACTTCCGTTGTGAATAGGCTGTGCGAAGTAATTTCTTTTTAAAGGGTAGGTATTACAGTCAACTTTTTGTGATCAACTGAAATCACTGAAATCTTTGATTTCAGACCAGTCCAGTGCGATAGATGCCATCCCTGTAATTGACCTGTCATTCAATAACAGTATAAGTGAAATGCTATTTTGTTTTTGTGATGTCTTGCAAAATCTGACTACTCAATAATTGTCACATATATATTCATGTATGTTTTATCTCTGAATTTAAATATGCTCACACGAGAGAATTTAAATTCATGTATTTGCTTTTTTTGTTCTTCTGTCTCTCCTTACCATTATTCACTGGGAAATATTTGAAATGTTGGTCACCGGTTAAATGTGGTCATAGACTTGTTGACGGGTTGTAGTTATGGCAGGTGGAAAGTTGCCTCTATATCCTCTGATTGATGGAGGTTGTTGTCAAGTATAGGTCTATCATTTGTTGTGTACACCTTTGAAATTGTCGGGCTATGTTAATTTGCAATAAGAAAAGTGAAAAATGTCAAAGAATTTACTTTACACTTGTCCTTTCTGCCTTTTAAACTAATTTAGGATCTGAGTGCTGAATTTACAATGCCTTCTTTTCTTGAACACTTCTGATCATGCATTTATTCTTGGTTTTTCATTACAAGTAGTTGTTCGACGTAGTCTGTTTTTTATTTCCTTTGTGTTAATTTTTTTGTACCTGTTATGGATTCATCTGGGCCGTTTCTTCACACAATCACTTTAACATAGAAATTCTCACAGACTGATGAGCTAAGAGCAATTCTACCTGTCGGCCCAAAATCTCAATCAAGTGCATCAAATTGTTGATGATGTAACTAATGATTCAAACAATTTTGTTTTGTAGTGGTACAGCAAAGCAGGAAGTGGAAGTGGCCATTTGTGAAGAGGTTTTCTGCTCAGTCCATGAAATCCAAGGCTTGCAGGCCAACAGTGCCGATGTCATCGTTTCCTTTGTCTGTCTCATCTGCTGTCCAGTGCAGAAAATGTGCAATGTCTATGGACTCTATGACAATGTCCGTTCACAAAAAAGTGTGCCAGGGAAAACAGCATTTGACATGCAGAATTTGCTTCAAAGTTCTCAGTCGATATGATTCGCTAGCTGAACACATGCGTGGCATTCATGGTGTCGGAGAGAAAGTATCGTGTCGTTACTGTGGAAAGGACTTCAAGTATCGCCCACAAATGTACCAACACCAAGTAGTCTGCAGGACCACTTTGCCAAGTATTGAAATGGACCTTGATTCATTAGACACTAGTGGGATAAAAGATGAAAACTGTTTTGTATTGAAAGGAAGTACCAGTACCAATGACAATAAGGTGGTTTCATTTCATTTGGATGCAGACTCTTTTGAAAGTTTTTCTCTCTCACCTGAACAAAACACAAAACCCTAGTACAATTTTTTTTTAAAGACGTCACAAACTCAAAACCTTGATTTTTTCATAGTAGACAATCTCAACATGATATTTAATTTTTTTGTTTGGTTTCAACTGTATTATGTCCTAGTCCTAGTCATTATAAATGAATTCAGACAAACATTTACAACATTACCAATAAGAAGCGCACAGTACATTTGCAAAGAAGTGTCCAATTGTAGGGATGTAAATATATCAACTCAATGATTCACTTAAAAAGGTACATACAGTACTGTAAGAAGTGTATTGTTTTTGATGAAATAGTTGGATGAAGGCACTTTGGTTCATTTGACAACAATGGTTTTCATTATTAATCCCACACACTCGACTCTTAATTTGGGGAAACAAGTTAACTGCCTTATTAGTGCTTTGCTTCAGTAAAAGTCTGCTCCCAACAACAACTTCATTGGAACATCTTAAGGAGGAATAATGTCCTCAATGATCCCTCCCATCCCCAGGCTATGTAGAGCATGAAATGAGAGGCTCACTGACAGATGAGTTCACGTCATCAATGTCTAATGACGTAGTCCCAGGGTCAATTCTCACTGAAACTGCTGCAGGACCCCGTCCCCTCTGTCTCACCTGTAAACTTCACTTCCGCTCCTGGGCTGAGCTGTCATCCCATCCCTGCTTCATCAAGCGCCATCGCAATACCTTTGTCAGATGTAGTGAATGTAATAAACCTTTTCGTAGGAAGGACAACCTCAGAGTTCACATGCGCAATAAACATGGCTTTGGAGAGCAGACCAAATGCCCTAAGTGCGGGGTTTCCTTTAGATCCTATCTTAAACTTTATTCGCACATTGATTCATGTACTGGGACCAGCGTGTCTTAAGTTAATCATTTCGAAAGGTTTGATGCATCTTTAATTTTCATTTCCCAACTACAAGAAGTAGCTTTTATCCAATTTTGATTATTTCTGAATTTCGAATTTTCCTTGGATTCACATTCTTCAACATCATGTTTATGTTAAAACTGGAATGTTTATCTTTTGATCTTTCTATTCTGCTCTTTTCATTATCATAAAAAAAAAAAATGAGACAGAAGACCTTCATAAAGTCATTAAATGTACTATGTTGTATGTGTAAACTGATGAAGAGAGCATTACTGCTTCAGGAGTTAGTGTAAAATAACATAATTGAGACAAGGGGGGTAGTCGTGTAGGTTGACAAGAAAGTGTAAAATAACATAATTGAGACAATGGGGGTAGTCGTGTAGGTTGACAAGAAAGAAAGGGCACCTAATGGCCAGGCTCTCTCTTGAGGACAATACAACAATAACTCTCTTGACATCTTGTCTCCAGATCTCGGTGATGACTCTACATCAAAAGTGTACCCTTATTCCTACAACTGCAGTCAGGGTGGTTCTCAGTCTCAACCTTTGGGTGAAGCTGATCTTTTCAGGTGTACAAATTGCAGAAAGGGTTTCACCATATTTGCCAGCTTATTGAGTCATCAGAAGCACTGTTCGGGTTCTTACACTTGTGAGCAATGTGGAAAAAAATTTGGTAGACGCTACAACCTCCGTGTGCATATGAGAAATGTTCATAATATCGGAGACGTTATTTCTTGCAAAATGTGTGGACAGATTTTTCGGTCTTTCCTGAGACTCAATGAACACATGCAGAATTGTGGCTTGTCAATGTAAAGACATCTCATCTTTTGTTCTTTAAGATTCCCCCTTTTTTGTTTTCTTTTGAAGTAGTTGTCACACTTTTCATGAGAGCGGAACATTGAATATTCATTTGTTTTGAGTTGGTAGATTTTTTACTTCTAATAATGGGAAACTTGTTGGAAGCTGAATTTGATTCTGGCCATGAATGAGTCTACTGAGGTTACCTTTTGCCACCCTGGTCAATACACAGCTGGTGACTGACTTGTTGTAGGAAGTGGTATTTTGTAATTGCTGAGTACATCATGTGTGCACTCTCTCGTCCTCAGACACAGATAGCTGGGAGAAAAATCAAACCAGCTCTCCTCGATTTGGTGGTGGTAGTGTCATGAACCCGGGAGGTTATGGTCAGTGGACTCAAGGAGTTGTAAAAAAGATAGGACCATTCAATATACAAAGTGCGAGTGGCAGCATTTTCCCTAAAAATAATGTCTCATTTCACCATAATGACTCAAACCTTCAATTTACCGTTTGCTCCAAGTGTGGGGGCAAGTACACAAATCCAAACGTTTGTGCTTCCCATGAACCCCAGTGCTCAGGGTATAACCGCTTGATGTGCCAATTATGCAAAAGGGTTTATAGTCAGATGTGCAACCTGAAAGAGCATATGAGAGGCAAGCATGGCATTGGGGAGCCATTGGTGTGCAAGTTCTGCGGTCGCACTTTCAAATATAAGCCCCAGTTGTATGATCACCATTGCCCGGGGAACATCATGCGGAAAAGTTCCCAGCGTTTGAATGATGAATGAAAATGTGATAGTATGTACAAATTACAGCACATTATCAGTGTAGGACATTTTTTTCGCGAAGTAAGCCCTTTCATCTTTTAAAAAGATAATGGAGGATCAATTATGGAATCTCTAAGGATAGTGTAAATGTAAGCTCCTTAAAATGGCCTGCTCATTACCATGGAGTGAGATAGCAAAACTCTGCATACGTGTGGTACATATGTACTGCATTTTGTTTTTCCTTCCTGTTGGAAGTAGAAGTAGAAGGGATGAGCTGCCAGTACTCCGAGGCTTTTATTTTATAACACTGAGAACAATCTTTAAGCATATAGTATACTGACTTTCTTGATAGGATATGAAAATGAAATAGTAGACTTTTGGTCTCTGGTTCATAACAATGCACACATCTGTCTGTTAGATCGTAACAACGGTTGATTGGTACGGGTATTTGCATACTTAGAAGTAAGTCTTGTGCCCTCACCAACAGCTATTTAGTGCTTATATTCTGCGCAATCAAAATCCTTATGTGTGTCTGCATTGTGTCGCTCTTCATCAGACGCCTTGGGTTTGTCCGTCTACCAGAAAGTGCCCTTCGTTTGTCTGACTTGTGGCAATGTGTTTCGCCACAGGAGGAGCCTCAATAGACACAGGTGGAAATGTGAGGGTACCAGGGTTCTAGTCTGTGACCACTGTAACAAAACATTCCACCGCCCAGATAGACTTAGAAGGCATGAGATGATTTGTAAATCTGACATCTCATGGATTATGGATTAGTTAAAGGAGGTTGGGTGGTTTCTTTGGGGGGGGGGGGGTCCCTAATGACCTTCAGTGATACTTGATTCAATTGATTGTAACAGTAAATGTATTGTCTCAGATGGATCCATGCATGGTGCTCATTTAACGCCTTTTTATTGGCTGAAATTTTACCGAAACAACCAATGTCAGTGGTCATACAGTAGTAGTTTTATGTCCTGTCTTCTTGACCTTGTTCCTGAGGTGCTCTTGTGAAGTGGGTCTATATCTTTCCTTTTTTGAACAACTTCGTATTGTCTAGTTGATTGTTGAGACTTTCCTTTTTTCCACTTACTCACTGAAATCATTATGCCTGATGTCTCATGTGTTCAGAGATCATTAATTTGATTAGATGAATATTCGATTCAGTCGCTTTGTCCAAAAACGTTTGGTTCTTTATTCATTGTGAATGCCAGTTTTATTCCTTTTGTAGCCCCACATACATCCATGAACCGATACTTCTGAATCTTCCATGCTGTGTAGTGTATTGAGTTGAACACCCTATTTTGTATCCCTTTTGTCAATTGTGAGTATGTAAATATCTCAATATACACACTGTTGATGATACACAAAGCAGTAGGCCTACCCATTGCTTTGTAATGCTTATGGCAAAAGTGACTGTACATGTAATTTAAGCCTGTCTCTGAAGTTCTGAACATACAAACAAAATGCTGTGTTTGGAAGTCTTGTGTAGTGTAGCAAACAACACTAAAGGGCACCTAGTTTTGGGTATGTTAAGAATATGTGCATAAACTGTTTTATTTGTTATTGGGAACACATTTCGAAACAGTCACAGCAAGGGAAAAGAGGGCAATTGGCATGCTGAATTCTAGAGCATGATGATAATGATCTCTTGAGTTGAGTTTCTGAATATCTCTGACTGGAGAGACTTTTATCATGTTTTGATAAGTATGGATTTTCAGATTCAGTATTGACCCAAAGATGTTTTAGTAGAGGACTATTATCATTCAATGTTAAGTAAACTGATTGATGAGTCAAACCCATGTACAATACACACAATGGTGTGAGGCCATTTTTTAATTGTTCACCGTCAATTTAAACAATTTTTAAATTGCTTTTTCTTTAACATTTTAATTAAAATACAAGTATTTGTACGAGGCATGTGAATGAAAACAAAGTTGATTGCATTCAACCCTAGTAGTTTTATGAATAATGTATTTTGTTGTATACATGTAACAGTATTGAATATTACTGTTTGCAATTATGTTCACATGGATTGTTGGTATGGTTTGTTTTATTAAAAAGATATTAGAAATCAGCTGTATGTGTCAGACAAATTTTATCCAACCCTGTTTGTGTTGATAGTGTCGTGTGCGAAAGGACTTGTTCATACATCTGGTTATACTGTCAGTGTGAATGTACAGAATGTGTACCTGATTTCATATCAATGAAATGGTGGGGATCGCAAATATTGTCACAAACCAATCAATAATCAAGCATTTCAAGAGCATAGGCCTACAACTTGTGTCCGTTACTACTGTAAGTCGTCTTTTTGCTTTTTCTTGTTTTCATTTGTTTCTCTCTCTTCATTGCTATCATCCCATTGTTCTCCTCCTTCCAATGTCAGTGTACATGTCCGAAGATAACACAAGGTTGCCAAAGTACTCGTCGAGCTCAGTTACTGTCACCCAATATTTGATAGGATTAGCAGATCCTGGAATAGTCACACATTTAGTTTTCTCATTTGTCATCTACACAATTATTAGCAGATTATAAGGGTTATCTGATCAAGTAAAATAGAATCAAGAAATTATCCAATAAGGTGGACAAAGGTATTTAGTATTACTATTATTAGTTAGTACTAAAAATGTACCACTTAACTCTATTGCATTTTCTGAGTCTATTGCTGAATACAGAATGATGGGAAAGAATGTGGGACTGGTCTGCGTCAACTTAGTTATGGCCACAACTGAGATTAAGTGTTTTGAAAATGAAGCGTTCTTCAATTGAATCTTGTCATACTATTTGTGGCATTCATTTGCCTGCTGTCGTAAACAATACTTAACATTTCAATAGCATATATATGCGCTCACTAGTTAGCACAAAAACACCCCTAAATTTATTCAAAATTCAAAGCATAGTAGTTCCAAACGTCAAATATCGGGACATTTGCACTGGAAGCTTTTAGCTTTACTTTACAATCTTTGTTGATGGTGTATCCTGAATACTGGCTAGAACTTGAATTCATTGGGGCCTTTTTTGAAAATGGAAAGCTTTGGTAAATAAGCTGAGCCCATTCCCTTTCCAACTTTTCCAAATAGACCCCAAAAGACAGTGAATACACTCTATTATATCTTTGTTCTCTGCAGTCTCAATGGAGGAGCCCAAATATGCCTGTGAAAACTGCTACACTACTTTTGCTCACAAGGCGAGTCTAACTCGTCACCGCTGGAAATGCGTTGGAAGTCGGCAAATGACATGCAACTACTGTTCAAAAGTATTCTACAGGACTGATGTGTTAAAGCAACACCTTCTTGTATCCCATGGCTTAAGACAAAAACACTATAGTTGAAATTATCAATCCCACAGACATCTTTCACTAATTTGACGCAGTGAAATTTAGACCTCTTTTTTCCTACTTGGACCTGTACTTGTAGTTGTAGCCTAAAAAACTGTATATCAGAAGCGTGACTCGCTGCAGATTCTACCCACCAAAGTTTTATTTTTGTTATAAACCAGAAGTTTTGAAAATGAAATTTGCTGTACCATGTCCTGTGTATGTGAATTAGCTCAATGTTGTAAATCAAATCCCTATTTGAATCTAAAAAAATCTGAAGCTGAAGACAGTAAGTTATTGCCAATCTAGCAGCCCAGTCCCTGTAACTCCATGACCACTAAGCACAAAACAAATAGATCTAGGCTACTTCAACTACTTGTGATTCCAGTTGGCGGTGCTGGCACCTCTGCAAAAATGATCAATCACTCAGAGCCCTCAATGATGTCTGCAGAAGATGGAGGACCATCACCACAATTCCGAAAACTGCACCACCGTGATTCTAATGGGCGATTTGTGTGTGAAGAATGCTCAACCACCTTTTCCAATAGTAGCAACTTGAGAAGACACGCTCGTAAATGTACCAGTTATGGGAGAGAGATTTTTCAATACCAATGCCATCATTGCTTCAGAACATTTTACCGCCCTGATCATCTAGCATACCATCTCAAACAGACCCATGTTGAATATTGACAATATGTATTTTACTACCATACAGTGTGTTCTTGCAAGTGCCTATCAAGGCATCTGATTTTTCAGAAGTTGTTACGCTGACATTTTTTTTAGAACTCTACATTGTCGTCACAGTGGCTACTGGCACATGTACACACAATATAATAGATTGGTATGATGACCATGACCTGGGCGTATCTTTTTTTTTTGATTTTTGTTGAAAAGTCTTTGAAATTCTAGTCTATGATGATAGACATGTAAAATGTAAATTAAAGACCTACTGATGATAGGAATATAGAATAGAGGTAGCCTGTAAAAGAAAATCATTGAATCTTTTCAAACTCAAACAAGCATCAAACATGAACCTGCCATACCAGTACTTATTACACCAACATTTCAGCATTGCATGAATATCATCCTCTTTTCATACTATGCCTTTTTGTCTTCATTGAAGAAAATATTGTCTCTGAAAATACTACATTGTAACAATAACATTTGTAGCAAATACTGAACAGATATTTATAACTGTAGATAAAATAAGTCTGTCTGCTCTCAGGGCTTGTCATCCCCCCAAATATCAATGAAGAGTGGTCGTCAGTGTCCAGTGGAGTATGTGGACAACCCTTCACTCGCTATGTACATGAGTGCGATACCTGCAGCCGGAAGTTTACCACTAAGGGCAATATGTTGCGGCACGCAAAGAAATGTGATGTTGCCACTACCAGAACGCCTTGTCCTGTCTGTGGCAAACTGTTTGGTCATCAAGACAGCCTTCAACAACATATCAACCTTGTACATGGTGTTAGTGTTAGTAGATATTGACTTGATCAGTCCAAATCTTAATAAGCTGTCAATAAGGAGAAGGAAAGGATAAACCTGTCTAGATTTCCTCTTTAACATCCTTTTCTCTCAAGTCAGAAAAAGTATTTTTGAATTGAAAGTTGACTTTCTAATTTTTATAGTTTCATTCAAGTTGTGAACCTGCCATCCCAGTTATGCCACTCCAATGTCAAGACAAAACTGATATTGAGTACCTTCTGCTCTCAGGATTCTTCTCCTCGAATTCCATTGTAGAACAGTCGTCCGTGTCCAGTGGAGTATGTGGACAACCCTCCACTCGCTATGTGCATGAGTGCGATACCTGTGGCCGGAAGTTTACGACAAGAAGCAATATGGTGCGGCATGCCAAGAAATGTGATGTTGCCACCACCAGAGCCCCTTGTCCTGTCTGTGGCAAACTGTTTGGTCATCAAGACAGCCTTCAACAACATATCAACCTTGTACATGGTGGTAGTAGTAGATACTGACTTGATCAGTCTCAAAATATAACCTAAGTGTGTTTTAAATAGGTTGGTCACACCAATACCACCAGTGTTAAATTGATCCTCCTTACGCACTTGTCACTTAGTAAGATATCAGTGCAATATTGATCTTCAGTTCTGTCACTGTTTTCATCTTTGCATGTTTTATTCATGGGCTCTCAATTCTCTTGTACAAGTAGGCTTTACTTTTCTTGATGAATGCCTAACACCTCCCATCCCAGTTGCAAACCAAAACATTGTTTCTTAATTTTGTTTGGCCGCTATAAATTCAGATGAAGCCAACTCAATACGGTAGAGAGCAGACTGAGAAACTGATCTTGTGTTGTGACACTGATTTACTTTACATCTTTGTGTATTTCTACACTTTGGTGAATTCGTCCACTTTGTCTGCTTGTGCTATAGGAAACAGTTGGAAACAGAATTTATTACTACGCTCAAATATATCCTACATCAATACAAATAATACAAAGCATGTGTAGTATTTTGACATTTTTAATCTACAGTTAGCCTTATTGAAGAAACAAGCTACACACTTCTGACAAGTTTTCTTAATTAAATTAAAGATCCACTCCAGCCCATTTCCTATCCAATCAATGAAACTTTTTTCTCTTCAAAGTCTTACTAGTATTATTCCATGGTGTCCTTTTCTTGCTTTCAACAGTATTGACACTGGAGATGAAACACATTTGTGAAAACTGCCACAAAACGTTTTCTCACAAGAACAGTCGAGATCGCCATCGCTGGAAGTGTATTGGCACTCGTATAATTACTTGTCCATATTGTCCTAAAATATTTCATAGAACAGACAAACTCAAGCAACATCTTGTAGTAAGCCATGGATCAGTGCAATTCTAAGAATCAAGAACTACTGTAAAAGCATTGTATCTTCTGTGAGGTGCCCTACCGTTTTTGTCGATTGAAAGGAACCTATGATGACAAAGGGCAACCACAGAGAGAACGCTCTATTTTATAAAGCATGAGCTAATTTCTTGTTTACTTATTGTCTTGTCAAGAAAGGGTTGTCAAAGAGCCTCCCACTCCAGCCCATTTCCTGTCCAATCAATGAAGCTTTTTCTCCAAGAAGTCTTGTTAATATATCCATCCATGGTGTCCTTTTCTTGCTTTCAACAGAGATGAAACACTTCTGTGAAAACTGCCACAAATCCTTTGCTCACAAGACCAGTCGAGATCGCCATCGCTGGAAGTGTATTGGCACTCGTATGATTACTTGTCCATATTGTCCCAAAATATTTTATAGAACAGACAAGCTCAAGCAACATCTTGTAGTAAACCATGGTCCAAAACGATTTTAATTTTAAGAACCTATTGAAGTTTAAAAGGATTTTGTGTCATGTATGTAATGTACAATGTACTGTGTTTAGTTGATAGGAGTAGGAGGAGTGAGCCTATTGGTGTGACTTAGAATGCTTTATTGTAAAGCATAAACTGATTTCTTGTTTGTCATTTATCTTGTCACCAAATGATTGCCAAGGCATTTGGCCTGAATTTGAAGACTACAACTACAACAAACAAATACAAATGTCGAGGTTTGACCACATTCAAAGTCTGATGACATTTTGAACCAAAGTGGATACCTTTTTAACTTTTTATGTTTTTGGTATGTGAACCAATGCTAATGCTATTTTTGAAAATGTGTACCTGGAACTTAAAGGAGTATGCTGTTTTTGTTATCCAAACCATCCGGAGGAGGATCAGACATTTGAAACAATGAAATGTGCAGCTTTCATTTCAATGTGGTCATTCAAAGAATTCAAAGTTTGACAGCATGCAGAATTTTCCGTTGCCCTCAAGTCAGACTATGTCATTGTCAATATATATGGTGTTTATCTTGTGAAATAGGCCTATGCCTATATAAATATCAATTCTAGATTGTCAGCCCAAGTCCTTAGTCCAATGTCTCTCTCTGCAACACAATCACAAATTGTTCCTTGTTTTCTTTGAATTTGTTTATTGGCTGAGAAGTCTTTAGTGATGCTGTGCCAGCATTGAACCACTGATTAAGTTATCTTTGCTTCTCCTTAAACTGACAAAAGAATTGTTGATTAATGTCCACCTGCAGCACTAGAGGCAAGTCGAGGAGTTTCCAGTGTTGGCCTGTACAGTCAAAGCAAATCCAAGTATCGGCACCAGTGCCCAACTTGTGGTCGTATGTTCACCACCAAGTTCACCATGCTGCGACACCACCAGAAGTGTGGGGCATCCAACATGGCACCGTGCCCATACTGCAGCAAGATGTTTGGCAGTGGGGACAGCCTCAACCAGCACTTGGCACTTGTGCACTCTTCTGCCAGTCAAAATTTGATTTAGCATCCACATAGCTTTTTACAACTCAATTTCTCATTTTGAACTCTCTTAGGTTTGTGTGTAAGGGAACTGTTTTCAACTCTTCTGCCACATATATACAGTGTGAATCTATATGAATTTGAGTATGATTTATGAAAGGAGACTTTGATTTGATGGAAGGTTGTGTTACTACTGTTACACACTGTTTTCTGTGGATTTTGTTAAAGTTAAAGTCTTTCTTTTGTGTGTGTGCATGCCACTGAAACTGAAAGCTTAATTAAGTGTATGACTGACTGTGTATGATTACTTAGCAGAGTTATTTGAATCTTCATGGCCTTATTTTATTTGTCATTATTTAAACTATACAACTCATGTTGGTTTGGGGGCCTAAGCCGGTTGATTTCTTCACATATCATATATGCCGTACTAGTACGAGTAATTAATAATTATTTAGTTGAAAAAAAAAGAGGTATCACCCCAGCCCATGCTCGACCTATTTGTGTGTGATCTATTCAAATTAAACTGACACTGACAGTGCTATTATGTAATTTACAGAACAAATTCTACAGTTTGGAAGTGGGAGTCCATCACAGCTGCTCAGTAGAGGGTCATCAAACAGTAACACAGTATGCAACAAGCCAGCAACTCGATATATCCATGAATGCAAGACATGTGGTCGCATGTTTACTGATAGGTCAACTATGCTCCGCCATCATAAAAAATGTGGCGTACAAAAGAAGACTCCATGTCAACTTTGTGGGAAATTGTTTGGTCGGGAAGAGTCATTGCGCCAACACATGGCTCTGGTTCATTTCACATGCATATGATGAGGTTGAGTTGATTGTCAGTATCTTTGAATTTGTCCATACAGCAGCGCCTATGTTCTGAAACTGAAACGTTCTGTATTCTTGAACTTTTTGCGGACCTGTCTTCAGTATTGATTTACTGTCTTTTTAGAATTAGAATAGGAACCAACCATATTGAAACTTGGGTATTGCAGTTCTGGACCTACTAGTGTTATGATTAATGGGACAGGTTGGGGAATCCTGAAATTTCATGCATCTTAAAGCCCAAGCATTCCTTCTTCAACAACGCAACATCTTTGCCTTCATTTTGTGTACCTGACTCAATATTTTGTATGCAACCAATAAATGTTGCTGTTTCTTTCTTCACTGGTTTCCGCTTTGCTAGGCCGATCAAGCCAACCCAGAACCCGATACATTCATGAGTGCCCCAGTTGTGGTCGAATGTATACGGAGAGATCTTCAATGCTTCGGCATCATAGGAAATGTGCTGTCAGTAGAGTCGCGGAGCGAAGCATCGCATGTCAACTCTGCAACAAAACATTTGGCCATGAGGACTCGCTTCGTCAGCACGTAGCCCTGGTTCACTTTACTTCAGGAATGGGTTTACAGTAGGCTCAGTAGTTCAGTAGTATTGTTCTAGTGAGGTGAGGCTTGCAATTAGTTTTGGAATGGTTTCCGAGCTAGGAGTAGGAGTAGAAACATTTTACATTTACAGTTTGATGTTTGCTCTTAAAAAAAAACTTCTTATCAATTATGAAAAGAAATTGAACATACAAAGAACATTTTGACACATAAAAGTAACATGAACTTCATGATTTTATTACTGGTTAAGAGTCCATCCATTTTGCCAGCTGCATGCCCTATCTTTGTACTTAAAAATGTAACGGTCTTGAAAATTGAAAAGGAAAGAAAGAATTTTCATAGAAAATACAGCCCCTCAATACCATCATTATGCTTGTGGATCTATTCAGCTGACTTGAACTTGTTGAATTTAAATGACTCTGGTTGCTGTCACGTAGGTCAAGTGGGTCATGCCATGTGGCAGAGCCAGCCACCCCCGCAGCCTCCTCCACCTCAGCAGTCACAAGGCCAGAGTCAAACTCGATACATTCATGAGTGCCAGTTGTGTGGCCGGCGCTTCACTGACCGCTCCAACAAGCAGAGGCACTTCAAGAAGTGTGTGGCCAAGAATGTAGAGCCTTGCCAACCTTGCCCAGTCTGTGGCAAGCTCTTTAGTCAAAGCAATCTGGATCAACACATGGCTTTGTCCCATTTTCATACTCAATCTCTGTAGGCTAGAGATTCAGTTGCCAGTTAAAAGTCGTCTCTGTGTGCTTGGGTCTCCTTATGTCATATCTTCAGAGTTCGAAAATAAAAGAAAAAGAAAATTGCTTAACCAGTGGCCTTATACTGAAAGTGAAAGGAAGATTTCTGATATAGTTTTGTTTTCTGGTTGACTTTGAAAAATGAAACACCTGTCAGCTAGCGTCCTCCCGACTCAGCTTATACTTAAATACTGATACTATTGTTTTGTTTTGAGATTGCAATTTTTCTGTACTCTGAATCATTCTACTGTATCTCTTACTTTGACTGACAGCTTCCTCTTTTTACAATGATGGCAAATTATGTTGTCTTGTTTACATAGGCTGGCCTCCAGGTCTACCACTACAACAGGATGCAGTCTTGTCTGAGTACTCTGGTCCTAGTTTCGTTGCCAAGCCTTTGACACGTTACATTTATGACTGTCCCAACTGTGGTCGGAAATTCACTCGCAAGTACCATATGATGCGGCATCTTAAAACTGCTTGTAGCAACAAGGGCAATGCTAGCATGGGAACAAGTGCGTGCCCTTTGTGTCAGAAAGTGTTTGGACACTCGGCCAGTGTCAGGGATCATATGGCCATTGTTCATCATCAGTCCATGCAGGACTGAGGCCATCATCACTTAGGGTTGATAGAAAGGTTGATATCATTTACTTTGAATTTTCCTTTGAAATTTCTTTGGTCTTCTTTGTACAGTTTAAAAAAAAAAAAAAAATTTTGTTTGTTTGCTCTTGTTTGTATTTTTGTTCAAAAAAGTGCATGTACCAAATTAAACATTTAAAAATGCGAAATATTTCACACAAATGATATAGGTTAAAAGTTAATTAATGATCAGTGAAACAATTTGTGTAACTTCATAACTACCACTAACCACTGGGCAATAGGCTAGCACATAGTATGCTGCTTATGCATTGTATTGTATTGATCATCACATCTCTGCTGTTTTTGTGTGAGCACCAGTGTAAAACATATTGTGATGCATATTAAAGAGTAGAACATTTTTTTTTTCATTTACACAACTATAAATTAAATTCCTAGACTTGGCAGGGACTCGTCAGTCATTTTCTTTACTACTTACTACTAGTATTTGTATTATTAGTAGTTCTACTATTATTACTATTATACTGTGTTGACTTTGTTAACATTAGAATTATGATTCATAATTAATTGTGGTACCAGTATGTCACTTTTCAGTTGTGTTCCTATTCAACTATACTATTGAACACTTGGACTGTCAAAGATATGCGGTAATTTAAAATACTGATGTTTGGGAATTTTTCTTGTGTGCTTGTGAGTTTGCGGGTTGGTCATGTTCTCCCCTATATTTTAGTTTTAGATTTCAACTTGTATTGTTTACTTGTCTTACTGTGGATGATGTTGGGCCTCATATAGTAAGAAGAGCAAATTCAGATTATTTTACTTAATAAATCACACTTGACTTCTTCTCTTATGTATGGACAATTTTCT